>CAJNYU010000011.1:352678-421923 GCA_905331475.1 Rotaria socialis
AACAAGATAATCAACATTCAGAAAAAATGCGTCTTCAACAATGTGATCGACAATTAAGTACGATGTTGTTTGTACAAGTGATTGTGTATATGATATTTACTATATCTTATCCAATTAATACGCTATACAATGCAGCTGTTCTAATCATTGGCGGACCAAAATCAACTGAACGAGCAGCAATTGAAAATTTCGTATTATTTATGACATCTTCGTTTCTTCTAAATTTTTACAGTGCAGCTTCATTCTTTGTTTTTCTAACGTCAGGTGCATTTAGAAAAGAATTACGGCAAGTCTTTTTTTGCATCAAACCTTAATCTGTTTATATTGGAAAATCAATCCAACATTAAACATATACCGATGCTCTTTTGACCTGTACAAGACATGAAAAAATAAATATCTAAAGACAATTTCTATTATTATTTGTTGTCAAAAAGTTTTTGTGATCATATAAAAGCATTATCCTATAGATTGGATTTAGTTGAATGTTGTTAATTGTATGCGTTTATTTTAAATAAAATATTTGCTGGCTGTCCTATAATCCATGACAATTTTTTCCAGATTATGAAACCAGTAGATTAAAATTACTGCTTGGAGAAGTTCAGAAAGAAAATAAGCAGCGTAAAAAAACACAAATATCAAGGCGTTCAAACTCTTATGTCATACTTTCAGTAATACATATCTACAAAAACCAAAATAGAAATGTCATCGCAGTTCCCATTGATGTTTCTCCTCAAAGTATTTTAACTACAATATTCAGATTTTAAGTGTGAACATGCTGCCTACAAGCAAAGTTGTCTGTGAGTAGCTTAATCTAATACACTGACAAATGTAATTAGAAAGTAGTTTGTATATTAGAACGAGGCGTGATCGATGTTTGGCTTGTATTAAGAGTTCTACTTTCTTACCTGTGAACTTTAGCTTTTCAGCTTTTGTAAATAGCTTGTAGGAATTTAACAATATTGAATTTAAATTGCAATTTCTTTTTAGTGGTTCTAATCAATAAATCGAGTTGAACCGTAGGAAATCAATGATGTTTTCTTTGTATGCATTATCTTACTATTATGTGCGATACATGAAATGACAGACAAGATTGCTTTATACAAAGTGAAACAATAATTAAAAATTCCTAGATCATTATTCACGAACTGTCGTTGCAAACCTATTTTCTATAGACATTGAAAAACTTGTGTAAAACAAAACGATATTTTTTATTAGAGTAATCAATGTTTACAAATCAAATGCAGCAAAACTATTCAATAATATATCGTTGCGAAGAGACATGCTTACTGTTTTATTATTCGCTCGTAGTTTAAATTAATTTGAATGGCATATAATTCCTTTGAGCCTTATTTCCAAGCGTCTAAAATGTCCTTTCGGAATTAATGAACTAGAAAACTTAGCATAATATTGAAGCTAATCAGTGATATTTTCCAATTTCTATAAGCTACTTTTTTATGTTAATAATACATCTTTTTTAATTATTTAATCTTCACCTATGATAATTAAAAAATTTGATTCGTTGTCTAAAATAAAGTATAACACGTAGAAAAATTCAAACATTTAAGTTCACTTTTACATAACAAACTTTACGGTCAAATTCTACTTGATAGTGCATCGTAAATGATTCATTTCATGTGAAATGAGAATACCGATTAAAACACCCAAAATAATTGTTGCTCATGGGAAAAGGAATACATGTGGTTTGATTACTGAAATAGTTTGTTTCTAGAGAACAAAATAATTCATAAAAGCACAGTGTCAGGGGAGCTATTGAGATCTGGGAGGCATAGGAGGCGGAGCCTTAGGGTCACGAGGCTTGGGCACGCTCAATTATATATAAGTCTTTCATTATTATTTAGTTTTCACGTATGACTTACAGTGCCAGAAACATATGACGCATTGTTGCAAAGTTAGTTCACATTTTCTTTATCACCAATACGAACTGAAATTCAATACGATATTCATTGGGCTGTACAAAATTTAAATGTACCAAGAAATCAACATTGAAAAAAAAGTAGTAGGAGTTGATTCGAGATCAGTTACTCGAGGGGTGACGGGGATGTAACACCCCCAATATTCTAAAAATTATCTTGCATTGTATTTCACAAAATGAAACTTACACTGCCTTAAGCACGATTTTATCATCCCCCCCCCCCCCCCAGTGTTGCCAGAAGTTAAAGTCAAAAATCCGGAATTCATATCTGAAAAATCCGAAAAATTGCAAAAACCTCCAAAAAAATTCAGAAAAACCAATAAAAACACGAGAAAAAATTCAGAAAAAATGCGGAGAATCCTGAAAAGCTTTCAAAATCAGATGGATCTGACAACACTGGTTACTCGCTCTTAAAATTTTTGGGTGCTCGTGACATCCTTGAGCACAGCATCTTGCAGAAGAAATTTTTTACACCACCATCTCCCAAAGTTGGAATGGCCATGGAAACCCTACCGCTTCCGTATCTCATTTAGTTAGAAACTTGAGCCTACCCTAGAGGGAAATCGTTCCGCCGACTATGCTGGGAGGCTCAATTTCAATTGATTTCAGATGCAATATTATTAATTTTTATTCTCAGGATTTGTTATTTCATTTATCGTACAAGTGCCATAAACTCTCGTGTCAATAATGATCGTTTTTTAGTATATGGATGCAAAGAACTAACAGAGACAACTATTTTTTGGGATTTTCTAATATTTTTGCTTTGTACTGAAAGTCAGTAAAAAAAACATATTGAAAATTTTTTTCAACTCATTCTAGGAGTGCTGATGATATATGAATTGATCAAGAGGTCGCTATGTATCGAATCAGATGGCAATGTTTTCGTCATAGATGTCGCATGAATTATTCGAACAAATATATTCCACAAATAAATGTTTATATCCTAGTGACAATAGATTCTGATCATAAGAAATTTAAAAAACCTTGCTTTTCACTAGTCTGATCGTTTATCAGTCCGAACAATACCAACGCTCGAAGCAAATTCTTTTTCTCTTTTTTTCTTGTTGTTTATTTGTTTATTGTTTGTCTATATTATTTTTACATTTCATTTTAATCCTGATTCCTAAATCAAGTATGTGTCAAATTAAAAAAATATATTCTACAGTAAAAAACACCAATGAAACCAATTCAATTCGATTTTTAGACTAATATGTAATCAATGGACGGCAGTGACACACAAATATCTTTTCAAAACGATAGTCAAACAACAGCCCCAACAATGGGTACTGTCGATACGCAACATCCAATGTATACAGTACCGGGCATACTTCATTTTCTTCAACATGAATGGACTAGATTTGAAATTGAAAGACAACAATGGGAAACTGAACGAGCAGAATTACAAGTAAAATACAATGAAAATGTCTTTTAAAAACCAATGAATCCTTTTTTCCATTATTGAAATTCAATAGGCACGAATCGCTTTTCTTCAAGGCGAACGACAAGGACAAGAAAATCTAAAAACTGCACTTGTTCGACGAATCAAAATGCTTGAATATGCATTAAAACAAGAAAGGTTCGTTGTATTGTATCACTTTTAAATCAAAATAATTTCTTGATTTTAGATTAAAATATAATCAATTAAAATATGGCAGTGAAACTGCTCCAACAGAAGATCAAAAACCATCATCAAACGAAGGACAAACTAGTAATACAGCATTTGACGAAGGTTAGAGATTTCGTATTTTACTTTTAGTAAACACACAATTTTCTTTTATCGTTTTTAGATGAAAATAAAGAAGATCCAAGTTTAGCTTTTGGTGGTAGTAGTGTTACTTTTAAACAAGGTCGACAATTACTTCGACAGTAAATGATTTGTTTCATTGTCTTTTGTTGAATTATGTTCAATGAATTTTTCGTTTTCGTAATCTATTTAGATATTTAAAAGAAATCGGTTATGTTGATACAATCATTGATATACGTTCCGCAGCTGTCAAAAAACTACTGGGAATTAAAAGTGAAACAAATCTAAATGGGAATAATGTTACGAATTCACCATCGAATATAAATGGTGATGCTAAATTAATGAATGAACCAAAAGGGTATTAAAACGCTACTTTTTTTTCATACAATTAGTCAAATAAGAATACAAAATACGAATTTAGAGAATAGAAAGCAAATAGTACTGGTAGTTATTTTCTTGAGGATTATTTTTCCTTTCTTCATAAAATACTTCAAATGTTGAGTACGTACCTAATATGAAAATAGTCTCAGCTGTCAGGTGCTGCTTATTGACATACTGAAACTATTAATAGCTTGCAAAAGAATTTTTAACCACCATCTTCTATAATTGAGATTTAATAAACATCTTATTGATATACTCTAATAAATTTTACTCGTTAATCGAACAAAAGCAATTGAAGATTTCATCCTATAGTCTACTTATGATTGGCTTCATTTTTAGAAAATTATATATAATACAATTTTTATCTTTAGAGTTATTCCTAATATTCTGAAAAATGCTGCCAATGATTTCAATAAATCTCTTGCATCATTAGTTTTTCTTAAAGACGATCAAACTGACGAAGAATCCAAGTAAGAATAATTGAAGCGATTAAAAAAAAGACAATATTCTTTATTTTTCAATAGTGATATTGACACTAATCGTATCGTAACTAAATCTAACAATGGTAACGCAACGAATATTAATCATCATTCATCAACACTTGACACACTAAACGATCCTGATGGCGAAGAAGCTGCTTTACATGAATTCGATTTTCTTACTGGTGACGCTGCTGCAGCTGCTCTAGGTATCAATGAATTTAAATCAACTGGTATAGGACAATGCTGACAAATGAATTTTTGTTTTTAATCAATCTAGATGTTTGTTTGTTTTTTCTTATAAATTAGAACCAGGTAGTCATGATTGGAATGTAGATCCATCGCGTATCAATCGTCTAAAAGAAGAATATAAACGTGATCGTCATATAAAACCAGCGCATCAAGTCACAACTATAACAAATTCAACATCAGCATCAATCAGAAATAATCTTTTCAAAAATAATGTCGCTGACGATATATCAGCTGAGCCACGTCCATTTTCTGAAGATGAGCAAAGTATGAATGCAAAATAAAAACGAAATCGCCTAAAATACAAGATACGTTTGTTTTTGTCTAGTTGATTCAATGATGTTTCGAAATAGTAAAAATTTTATCGAAGAAAATGTTATTGAAGGTCTCGATGAATTAGCACGTGTGACAGTTTCAAATGATAATGAACTACATGATGATGTATAAATAAGTTCTATTTCTTTAATTCATAAATACGAGATTTTTATTTTTGTTCAATTTAGACAAACACAAACGAATCGTCCGAATTTAAAAGAACGTGGAATATAAAATATGTTTTACGAAGGTAAAAAGAATGATTTTGAAAATTTGTCTTGATTGTTTTTCTTTTTTTTAGTCATTTGGATGGAATACGTTGTGCCACATTTCATCCATTTGAATCAGTTGTAATTACAGGATCCGAAGATCGCACGCTTAAACTATGGAATCTTGAAAAATCAGCTCTACTAAAAAAGTAACTATAAAATGCTGTTTAGAAAATGAGCGGAAACAAAATAATAAAATTTTTCATTCTAGATCAACAACAACAACAACACAAGATCTTGAACCTGTTTATACATTTCGACAACATACGTAAGTTAAACAAAACTACTTAGGAAATCACACGAGAGATATTTTAATTCTTTATGAAGATTTATAATCTAAGAAATTAAAAAACATAATCATATGCTTCAAACGGCGAGAGAGAGAGTAATACAATAGATATGATTATTTTTAAGTGATAGAAATCTTAGAAGCTACGATTTCTTCAGTTGCAAACTCTTGTTTTTCACTAATTATAATCATGTCTGATTTAGTATCAATTTCAATAGAGACTTGTTGAGTTGACTTCTCTATCTATATGTTATTCTATCAACACTATTTCTTACATACTCCGAATATCTGTCGACAGATACGCATTAGAGACTGCAATCTTACTGTTTACATATTATAAACAAACAGTTCTTATAGAAATTTTCATTATTATAATATTAGCTGAAGTCTGATAAAACATCGTAGAAGTAGCCGAGCATTGCTTTTATGACATATACAGAAGATGTTTATAACGAATTAAAATATTCTCGTCGGTCACTACTGTCAACGTGACCCTAGTAATTAGAAATAAAAATTATTTCTTAACTAGTGCTCCGGTTTTATGTACGGCTATACATCCATACGGCGAACAATTTTATAGTGGTGGTCTTGATTCAATTATAGCGGTATGGAATATTCCAAATTCTGAAGTTGATCCATATGATGCATATGGTAAATATTTGATTAATCGATATTTGTAAAAATGCATTATTCTTTTTTTAAAGACTCAAGTGTCTTGTATAAAGTATTGAATGGTCATACCGATGCTGTCTGGCAATTAGCTGTAGCCGGACAAAAATTATTATCATGTTCCGCTGACGGATCTGTAAGATTATGGGATGCAAATCTTCATCAACCATTACTATCAACATTTAATAGTAATTAGTTTTCTATTGTTTACTATTATGATTAATAATTCATTTTTTCCGTTCTGTTGCTGTTTTAGATGAAGGTATTCCAATATCGATTGACTGGTTAATGCGAGATACAAATCAATTTGTTGTTACATATGATACATTAAAAACTTTTATATACGATACAGAAACTGGGCAGATTGTCAGACAATTTGCAAATGATCACGCATCATTCGGAGATCCAAACTATCGTATTAATCGATTGATTAGTCATCCATCACAACCGATCGTTATTACAGCTCATGACGATCGAAAAATTCGATATTTTGATAGTAATTCGGGTTCGAAAAAACAAAATAATAAAAGTTCAATTAGCGAAAAAAAAACATTTATTTTTCATAGGTCGTTTGATCCATTCAGTGGTTGCTCATCTTGAAAGTGTAACGTCATTAGCTATTGATTCTCAACAAACATGTCTTCTATCGGGTAGCCATGATCGTTCGATACGTTTATGGAATTTAGATAATCGAAATTGTCTACAAGAAATAACAGCTCATCAGAAGAAAGACGATGAATCTATACATGACGTTGCATTTCATTCCTCGAAACCATATATGACTAGCGTTGGCGCAGACTCAATTGCGAAAATCTATGCTTAATTGCACTGTGAACGTCCTGTCTTCGTTTGTTTTTTTTTGTTTTTTTTATAGTTTTGTGTCGTATACTTTACATTTTCCATCAGTTCTCTTAAGATTACCAAATTTGTTCTTTCCTTTGTGTAAATAAAAACAACAAACATATTCGCGTATGAATTTTATCATGAACAAAAAAAAAATATCGACATGGAGAATACCTGTTTACAGAATGTTTCGTTTACTCTTCTTCAACTTTCTTCTTTCTTTCTTTTTTTTTCGCTAAATATCTATACTATCTTGTATTTCTTTTCTTTTACTAAGAAAAAAAAAATATATATACATATGAATATGAACATGATGAAGTTTCAAGCAAGACGATTGATTTTAGCTTGAGGCACTATTTGAAATCTGAGTAATTTTTAATTTATCGATGATGCACAATGTCAAACCACATTTCTAATCTTGTCACATAGGATACATTTCTAAATCTGTTATTGCATCTTTCTTTCTTTCTTTCTTTATTATGCATGTTCCAATTGCATCGATTTGACCTTTTAGTTTTTATCAACAAAGTAAATCATCACTATCTTTTCTTTTCTCTTAACATGCATAAATAGCAATGATTAAGAATCTTCTCTGATGTGCTCTTGTCTTTTCTTTCTCTCTCGCACTCTCTCTCTGGTGGTATAGAAAGAAAAGACTATAGTTTATCTATTGCATTTTGGCTCTTTCACATCTGTTCTCGATATACGCATATATATACATACGAGTACCATTTGTTATAATCATAGTCGATTTATTACTGGTTCGATGCGTGTTAATAAAGAGTTTTCACACAGCGGCTATCGAACTCATCATGGACAAAAATATGATGATCGTTTAAAAAGAAGAAATCGTCGGTAATAAAACGAAAGAACTGTCTTTGATATCGATTTTTGTTTTGTTCGATTTTTATAGTTATGATGATTATCGTTTTCGTAGTAATGAAGAATCGTCATTGCGTACAACGTTAAAATCTCGTCGTCATCGTTACGGAGAGTATTCTACTGCACCTTCAAATCGAAAAGACAATGATCAATTGAGTTACTATGAAAATCATAAATCATCATCATCATCAAGATTTGATCATCCAACAAACAATCCAGAAATTTACTCTCCATTATTATTAGTCAATCAACAAAATCTGTACGATGGTCAACATCCAGATGATCTGTTTTATAAAGCTTCGCAATCAATGCCAAGTCGAGGTTTAACATCAAATTACATTGACTCTGAAAGGAATCGGTATTCACCACCACCACCAGTGTCATGTTCTTCAACTTATCGGTAGGTGGCTATTTTAAATGAATAATCATCCATTTCAATTCCTATTTAGACGAGAAAGTACTCATTCATCGCCATCTTCGTATAGAAATGAATATATATCTCGAAATGAAGCTGATCAACATACTCGTAATGAATATCGATCTCCAACACCTCCTCCAGTAGGACCTTTACCTATACGCAGCAGTACTGTTGATTCATATAAAAATGTATATCGATCAAATGATTATAGCAATCGTTCTCAACAATTTAATACAGAATGTAAGTGACATCAAAAAGCAGAACTCTACTGCTATTAATTCCTGCTGTGCGCACAGCTGTTGTTTATATTTATTATGCATTAACCATTTATTCCGTTGTCCTTTCATTATAATTAATCTCTTTTTTTCTCTTGCTCTCTATCTTATTTCGGTCTATTTGACCGGAAAATCAGTAGTCATAGATGTTTTTGTTTTAATTTATTTTCTATCGATAACTGTATGATGATGATGATGATGATGATAATACCATTTGAAAAAATAGCATTCTTCTATTCCGACTTTTTTATTTATTGTTTTGTATCTGTAGCAAACCGAAATAATTCATCACGAGCTTATCATCCGATCGTACCAATACAATCGTCTATTCATCGTTCTGATTCATATCGGACTTCATTAGCTATTCGAATGTCATCACATCCGCCATTATCTTCTTCTAATGCGCCGTCATATGTTACTCATGATCAATTTGCACAGTCAATTCCACCTATGAGAGAGAATGACTATCGAATACGAGATTATGGAATGACAACATCGATAGATCATCGTCAAATTGTTGCAAATGACTATTGTTTATCATCATCCTATCGAGATCGATCGAATCTGAAACAACGTTCGAGATCAAATTTCGATGAAAATGAATTTCAACGGCCGATGAGACGATAAATAAAGCTGTTTATTCGAATACTTATATATTTATCGATAAATGTTTGTCAAATATGTTTGAATAACGTTTTTTTATCTGTATATTTCCACCAATAAATTTTTTTTTGCATTAGAAAAAAGAAATTTGTTTTTTCATTATAGAGAATATTTAATCGTATTTCTGGTGAACGTTGATCATTTAGGTATATATCAATTTTTCTCTCTACCTTCAAAAATAGATGCCAAAGACTACACATATAACAGTTATTTGTTCGCTATGAATATGAATATGAATAGAAGTGGAATGTGCTTAGAGACTCGGTGGGGTTTTTCTTTTTTCTTCTTTTTCCTCTGTTCTTTTGCATCATTTCATCCGAACGAACGAATAAACCGACTAACCGAACAGAAGAAAAAGCAGGATGGTGGAGAATTGTTAACAAAACTAGAGTTCTATTCTAAAAGGCTCAATAGTTGATTGGCGACTTGCTATTAGTGCGTCGATTCTCATTATGTTATGTTTCTTTTCTCGGCAAAAGAAGGAGAACGAAGGATAAAAGAGAAGCAAAAAAACATTATTTTTTCTTACCAACACACACATGCACAAATATACGAATGCGTTAGTTTTAGTCATGCGGAGAGGGTTCTTTTTTTTCTAGCGCTGTTGCATTTTGAAGTATAGAGGTATCTTGTAGAGTGTGCAACAATTATTTTTCTCTAGATTGAAGTGCAAAAATCAAAAACATAAGAAATGACTCTATCGAATATTTATAATCAAATGCCAAAACGTTATTTACTTAGTTTATTGGGATTTTTCGGATTATTCAATGCATTTATCTTACGATCGAATCTGTCAATTGCAATTGTCGCAATGATTACTCCAACGATCGTAAAAACTTCTGCGAATACGACGACAATAATACCAGTACGGTGATATGATTTTTCGTTTATATTTTCATATATTTTGTTGAAACATTATATAGGCTGCCTTTAATTGGAGTACAACAACACAAGGTTATATTCTTTCGTCATTCTTCTACGGCTATGCTTTTGCTCAAATACCAGCTGGACTTTTAGCAACAAGATTTGGTGGAAGAATTTTATTCGGTGGTAGTGTTGGCTTGTGTGCCTTCCTAACTCTATTTACACCATTATGTGCTCAGTGTGGATCAGGAACATTAATATTCTTACGAGTTCTCGAAGGTCTTAGCTCAGTAAGCTCTTCAGCAAGAAAAGAATCTTTAAAAAAAGATTTTGTTTTTTTAATCCAAAGAGCTGCGTATATCCATCATTACATGCTATATGGTCGATATGGGCACCAAAAACGGATAAATCAAAGCTGGCAACATTTACATTTTCGGGTATGTATTCATGAGGATGACGAATTTTGCATTATCAATTTATTTCTAGGAGGTTATATTGGTACATTTGTAACGATGCTTTTCGGTGGTGTTATTGCTACTGATTGCTCATGGGAATGGGTATTTTATATATCAGGTAATTTTCGATGGTAGAGAAAATAGAAACTTCATCGATTTCATTTAGGAATTTTGGCTCTTGCATGGACAGTAGTTTGGTTTTATGTGACAGCCGAGTCACCGTCAACTCATCCGACAATATCACATGAAGAAGCAAAATATATTGAAGACAACATGGATCAAGCGATATCACGCGTAAAACATATTTACAGAAGAGAAAAAAGTGTATTATCTAGTGTTATTATTTAGAAACAAACAATTCCTTGGAAATGTATCCTAACATCCTTACCAGTATGGGCAATTATTGCGGCGCATTTCGGAACAAATTGGGCTATCTATACAATGTTTACTGAATTACCAACTTTTCTTGTCAAATCGCTTGGCTTTCGTGTTGATACGGTTTGTCTAACAGTAGTTAATTTCACTATGCATTATTTTTTTTCTAATCATAGGCTGGTATATTAGCTGCTCTCCCTTGGTTGCCAGTAGCTATATCAGTGTATGGAGCAGGCTTTATTTCAGATAAATTGACTGAAAAATATTCAACCTTATATGTTCGAAAATTCATTATGTCTATATGTAAGAAAACGAATACTAAGTAGTCCTTTTCTATGATTGATTTCGTTACATTTAGCTTTTATTGTAATGATATTGGGTTTTCTTGCCGTAACTTTATTGGACGCTAAACATCGTGCCTTAATTATGATTGGTATTATAGTTGTGATTGGTACATGTGGTCCTGCTTGGGCAAGTTTCGGTGTTAATCATCTCGATATTGGTGGACATTATGCAGCTGTTCTCATGGGTATATCAAATTGTATTGGATCGACACCAGGTTTCATTGTACCAGTTATCACAGGTTACATTGTTCAAAATCCGGAAGTAATATTTTTGGTGGTGCTAATCTGAAAATTCTCTCTCGTATACTAAATTTAGTTGAAACGTGAATGGAATGCAGTATTCATTATCTCGATCTTAATTTGTGTATTAGCTATCATGTTTTATACATTTTTCGCTGCCGGTGAATTACAAGTATGGGCGTCAAATAGTGCTGATGAATATCAACATGTTCTCAACAATCCAATATCATCGCGAGATATTAGTGAACGCAGTGGTTTAAACGAAAAGAATATTGATGATTTGACAGATCGTCTCAAAGCCGAGATTCACGATGAAAAGAATGCCGAGTGACGAAGCAAATAAAATTAATATGTTGTATACTATAAATCATTTTAATTGTTGTAGGCTTATTTTATTTTTTTCGTTGTTGTTATTTTTGTTGTTCTGTATTATTCCGTATAGAATATACCAGTTGTGAGTATTAGATGTATACATTTAGGTACTAGGTCAATTCGTCGCGAGACAATTCGCTGCAGACAATTCGTCGCACAGACAATTCGTCGTCGGACAATTCGTCGCACGGACAATTGGTCGCAATGTAAATTAATGAAAGTGAATATGACTTGTTGCTTGATATAATTGAATCAAGTAGAATATGTTCAATTAATTGAATAAGCCCACGAATTTCGTAGACTGAGTTATGAATCTCAAGGAAAAAATAAATAATCTAATAGGATTTTGGGAAAATCAGAAAAAAACCATTAATTTAAAAATAAATATAAAATAATTCTCCTCAGTGACAGAAGACATTTCTTGTCAATATTCATACAATTATCTATATCAATTATTCTACATTCTCATTAGTCTCCCTTAATTAAATTAGAATAAGCATGTATGCGACGAATTGTTCGCGCGACATATTTTTCTTGCAACGAATTGTCCGTGCGACATATTTTTCTTGCGACGAACTGTTCGTGCGACATATTTTTCTTGCAACGAATTGTCCGTGCGACATATTTTTCTTGCGACGAATTGTCCAGTTACCTACATTTAAACAGTGAATATTATTAATAAATCTGAATATTATTTTCGATAGTCAACTATTTTGTTGTTATTTTGAATGTGGATCACAATCGAATGCGGCGCTTTAACACGACGAATTGTCATAATGTAAAGTTTGATGTTTCTTTAGAGTCTCTTTTATTTTGCTATCTACAAGAGGCAAATTGTGCATTATGAGTGGTATACACATTGAGTTACTAAACAATCATGTTTTTTGGTTTTGAAATAGTGTATCTTCGGTAACTGATTATGGTGAAAATAACTATTGTCAATATTTTGCATTTATTTTCAATATGAAAACAATAATATATTTTAAAATAAATAGTCCTACACCTATATTGAAGCACTGAATATACAAGTGTTCATATTGTTTATGTGTGGTAGGTAGTTGTTTAAGTTTAGATGTCGATATGGTTGAGACGGCAACGCCAGTTATATTAAATAATTTCAAATATTTAGATGCCTAATTTGTTTTTGCTCCCAAATATTTTCTACTATTAGCTTCTGAAGTTTTTCCTGAAACGTGTCAACCAATCGAAAAGTATTTCAAACTTCAAAACTTTCCTCGTCTTGTCAAAATGTATCAGCAGGAATGTTTTCATAAAAAATTTAATTTCGAAGAACTTTTGAAAATATTTTGAAAGTTGTGTTCTATTCGCACAATATTCTATAATTGATGTTCAATTTTCTAATAATACGCCAATACTAATCATATTGTCTTACTCTTTCTCTCCCTGATCAATGAATAACAGAACGCAATATAAGGCACATGCAAAAAAACTGATTTTCATCAATGCATGCGCATGTGGAGAGACACTACGACGAAAGAAGAGCGTTGGTTTCAATCATGCGGAGAAGGTTTTTTTTCTTCGTTTTATACACCGAATAGAATGATCAATCATACTTTTTTCTGTAGATCGGAGTGAAAAGTCCGAAAACACAAATAATGACGCTGTCGAATATTCAACAACGAATTCCAAAACGTTATGTATTGAGTTTCTTGGGATTCATCGGATTATTCAATGCCTTCATTTTAAGAGCAAATCTATCCATTGCCATCGTTGGAATGGTTACTCCAATGTATGAGACAACACCGAACAATATCAGTAGAATAATACCAGTAACGTAGCTTCTTCTATTTTGTTTTTATGTACATATTTTTCTAAATCATACAGGCTATCCATAATTGGAATACAAGAACACAAGGCTATATTCTTTCGTCATTCTTCTATACTTATTGTCTCTTTCAAGTACCAGCTGGATTTTTAGCAACGAAATACGGCGGAAGAATTTTATTTGGTGGTAGTATTGGTTTGTGTGCTTTTTTAACTTTGTTTACGCCAATATGTGCTCAAGCTGGATCAGGAGCATTAATATTTCTACGACTTCTTGAAGGTCTTGTTTCAGTAAGTTTTCGAATAAAATAAGAGGCTTTACAAAAATTTGTTCGCTTATCTACTTGAAAGACTTGTGTATACCCAGCACTACATGATATATGGTCGAAGTGGGCACCGAAAAGTGATAAGTCGACATTAGCAACATTTGCTTTTTCGGGTATGTCCAAATGAAAATGAATTCTATTTTATCGATGAACATATTTTTAGGAGCTTATGTTGGCACATTTATAACATTGATGTTTGGCGGTGTGATTGCTGCCGATTGGGCATGGGAATGGTTATTTTATTTATCAGGTGAGTATTCTTAGTTGAGACCATTAAATTTCATTGTTTTCTTATAGGATTGTTTTCTCTTGTATGGACAGTAATTTGGTTTTATTTTACGGCTGAGCTACCGTCGACTCATGAAACTATATCAGAGGAAGAAGCAAAATATATTGAAGAACATAGAGATCAAGCGATATCACAAGTAAAATAGTTCTATAGAAGATTGAAAGCCTACTATCTAGTTTCTATATTTAGATAGATACGATACCTTGGAAAGATATATTCACATCATTGCCAGTATGGGCAATTATTGCTGTTCATTTTGGAACTAATTGGTCACTCTTTCTGGTATTTAATGAATTTCCAACATTTCTTGTTAAATCACTAGGTTTTCATGTTGATTCGGTTTGTCTAAAGATAAACGAGTTTTGCTCGATTATAAGTTATTTCTATTCATAGGCTGGATCAATCTCAGCTCTTCCTTGGTTATTGTTATCAGTGACGGTGTATGCAGCAGGTATCATTTCCGATAAATTAACCGAAAAATATTCAACATTATTTGTACGAAAATTCATCGTATCTTTAAGTACGAAATTGAATACTAAGTAGAGTTATTTATAATTTATTTTCATTACATATAGCTTTCATCGTTTTGATATTGGCTTTCGTTCTCGTAACTTTATTGAACGTCAAAAGTCGTGCTTTAATTGTCACAGGTATTATTATTGTGGTTAGTGCATGCGGTCCTGCTTGGGCAAGTTTCGGTGTTAACCATCTCGATATTGGTGGACATTACGCAGGTGTTCTAATGGGTATATCGAATTCCATCGGATCCACACCGGGATTCCTCACACCGATTATAACGGGTTATGTCGTTGACGATTCATCTGTAAGCGTTGTCTTGTATAAATCTGAGAAGTATTGATGTTTTTTTTTTTTTATTAAAATTTTTAGTCGAAACGTGAATGGGATATATTATTCGTTATTTCAATGGTTATAGGCGCGTTAGCTCTCGTATTCTACATTGTTTTCGCTGATGGTGAATTACAACCGTGGGTATTGGGTGGTAGCGATGAATATGAACCGGTGTTCAACAATCCTATATCATCCCCAAATGTTAATGAGAGCAGTGTTCTCAATGAAAATAATACCGAGTGAAGAAGAAAAAATAATTTTGATTTTGGTTCGTGTGATATTCTGAATGGTTGAAGACATACTTGATTTTGTTGCTCGGTACTATTTTAATAAATTATAAGTTTTGTGCAGCTTAGATATATACAAGTAAAAACAGATTGTTTTTCATAAGTATAAATGACACTAGAATTTTGTTTGATTCCTCCGTCGTCCATACGTAATTTTACACACACTGAGAAATACTGTTTTAAAATTTACGGGTTGGTTTCTGATTGATGACTTCTCTCCCGTCATCCATTGGTACACGAATGCATGAAAGTGTTTTCAAATGTCAAACACATACGTTATCTACCTCCATATACGGTATATTTTTTGAATCATCTTCCAAAAAACATTTCGCACAACGGTCCGCATGGATTGTGACATTGTGATTGAAAGAGAGCGTTGGTTTCTTTTATATATATTTATATACCTTTCAGATGGATTCGTAGATTTGTTTCTGCATATACAAGTGGACAATCAACAACACAAATAATGGCTCTAGCAAATATTTATCAACGAATTCCAAAACGTTATATATTTAGTGTATTAGCATTTTTTGGAATGTTTAATGCTTCCATGTTACGATCGAATCTATCAATAGCGGTTGTTGAGATAATAACTCCAAGGGTTGAAATAACATCGGATAATACAACTAGAATAATACCAGTAACGTAGCTTCTTCAATGTTTTTTATTTTCGTATCTTTTTTGTTGTCAATAATGCAGGCTGTCCATAATTGGAGTACAACAACGCAAGGCTATATTCTTTCGTCGTTTTTCTTTACTTACACAGCTGTTCAAGTACCACTTGGATTTTTAGCAACAAGATTTGGAGGAAGAATTTTCTTTGGTGGTAGTATCGGTTTGTGTGCTTTCGTAAGTTTATTTACGCCATTGTGTGTTCGAAGTGGATCGACAGCATTAATCCTTCTGCGACTTCTTGAAGGATTTTGTTTGGTAAGTCTGTTCTTTTGAAAAGTAGAACGATGAAAAAAAAATCATTTCGCTTTTTTAATCAATAGAGCTCTGTGTACCCTTCATTGCACGTTGTATGGTCCATATGGGCGCCGAAAACTGATAAATCCAAAATGGCATCGCTTGCTTTTTCTGGTATGTATTTATGAGGATGAATAATGTTTTCGGTATGAATTTTGTTTTAAGGAGTTTATTGTGGTACGTGTTTCATAATGCTTACTGGCGGTGCTATTGCTGCTGATTGGTCATGGGAGTGGGTATTTTATTTACCAGGTAAAGTTTGATAGAAGAGAAAATAAAAATTTCATAGATTTCATTTAGGATTGTCGGCTCTTTCATGGACAATTGCTTGGTTTTATGTGACAGCCGAATCCCCATCCACTCATCCGACTATATCAGTTGAAGAAGTAAAATATATTGAAGACAACATGGATAAAGATATATTAAGAGTAAAAAAACTTACAAGAGGGGAAAGCGTATTGTTTAGTTTTAATATTTAGACAGAGACAATTCCTTGGAAGGCTGTACTAACATCATTACCAGTGTGGGCTATTATTGCCGCACATTTTGGAGCCAATTGGTCTGCCTATTTAATACTGACAGAATTACCAACTTTTCTGGTCAAAGCACTTGGCTTTCGAATTGATACAGTCGGTCTAAGAATGAAGAAGATTCATTCTCATTATCTTTTGTTTCATGTTTATATAGGCTGGTTTATTGGCAGCTCTCCCTTGGCTAACTTTAGGAATATCAACATGTGCAGCTGGTGTTATTTCCGATAGATTAACTAAAAAATATTCTACATTATACATTCGAAAACTAATTATGTTTATAAGTATGAAAAGAAATACAATATTCGTATTATTTGTGACTGATTTCATCCTATTTTAGCTTTTACTATAATGGTATTGAGTTTTCTTATGATAATATTATTGAATGTCAAAAGTCGTGGCTTAATTATGATAGGTATTATCATTATGGCTACTTCATGCGGTCCTGCTTGGGCTAATTTTGGTGTTAATCATCTTGATATTGGAGGACATTATGCAGGTGTTCTAATGAGTATATCAAATTCTATTGGGTCAACACCGGGATTTCTTGCACCCATGATAACTGGCTACATCGTTGAAAATCCACACGTAAGATTTTCTTCCCCAGTTGTAACTGGTTTTTATTTATATAAATTTTAGTTAAAACGTGAATGGAATATAATCTTCATAATTTCAATCGTCATTTGTGTGCTAGCTCTTGGGTGTTACTTGTGTTGTGCTGCTGGTGAATTACAAGCGTGGGCATTGAATAACAATGATGAATACGAGCCTGTGCTCAATAATCCTATATCATCTCAAGATCTTAATGAAAATAATACCGAGTGACACAAAAGAAAATTAAAGTATTTTCGGAAATTGAACGTGTTTTGCAACTTAGATGTATTCTAGTAGACAGAGATGGTTATACATAAATATAAAATTTTTTTTTGTTCTATAGTTTTTCGAGGGTTATGATGTGAGCATGGATATATTTGTTTTTAAATGTTACACGGCCATAACTCTGTAAAGTATCATAAGAGCATTAGCTGAACTTGGGGTTTAGGTCAGTTGCTCGTAGGACACTTACTCGCTATGACCAACAGCGCGAGCAAGTGACCGTCTCCCTATTATCTTACTTGATCCGAGTAAAAAAATCAGCAGCAAGCAAGATACAAGGCAGGAAAAAAAAACTATTTGGTATAACGATCTGCATGGATTGTGACATTAAGATTAACAGCAAGTGTTGATTTACCCCACGTGAAGAAGGTTTCTTTTATGTGTATTGATATTCCTTTCAGATAGATTCATAGATCTTTTTTGCTTCACATCCAAGTGAATAATCGAAAGCAAAAACAATGAGTCTATTGACTATTTATCATCAAATTCCAAAACGTTATATACTTAGTATATTAGGATTTTTCGGGATGTTAACGGCTTCCATTTTACGCTCGAATCTATCGATTGCAATCGTTGCAATGACTACTCCTACACTTGAAAAATCATCAATTAATACAACTACAATACTAGCAGTAAATTGACAAGATATTTTAGTTTAGTTTCAATTTATTCTCTTAAAAATCTTTAGGCTGATTATAATTGGAGTTCTACAACGCAAGGCTATATTCTTTCGTCATTCTTTTATAGTTATTGTGCTTTTCAAATACCAGCTGGATTTTTAGCGACAATATTCGGTGGAAGAATATTATTTGGCGGCAGTATTGGTTTGTGTGCCCTCTTAACTTTACTTACACCAGTATGTGCTCGCAGTGGACCAGGAACATTAATATATCTACGAATTCTTGAAGGCCTTTGTTCAGTAAGCTCTTTACACAAAGACACACTTGGAAAAAAAACGATTCTGCCTTTTTAATCGTAAGAGTTGTGTATATCCATCGTTATATGCTGTATGGTCGAAATGGGCACCGAAAAACAACAAATCCGCGTTGGTAACTGTTTCTTTTTCGGGTATGTGCAAATGTGAATCAATCATTTTCTTGAAATATATTTTTTTTAGGGGCTTATTTTGGTACTTTCATAATAATGCTTCTCGGAGGTGTTATTGCTGCTGATTGGTCATGGGAATGGATATTTTATCTATCGGGTACATTCTTATAGTAGAGAAAATATAAATTTGATTAATTTCATTTAGGAATATCGGCTCTTGTATGGGCAGTAGTTTGGTTTCCTGCGACGATTGAATCACCAGCAACTCGTCAGAATATATTAGTTGAAGAAGTATTATATATTGAAGAGGGCATGGGTAAAACTATATCACAAGTAAAACCATTATGCCTAAGAGAAAAATCCATTATCTAGTTTTCCTATTTAGAAAGATGCCGTTCCTTGGAAAGATATATTGACATCATTACCAGTATGGTCTATTACTGCAGCACAATTCGGAACAAATTGGGCTATTTATGCAATATTTAGTGAGCTGCCAACTTTTCTTGTCGAATCACTTGATTTTCCTGTTGATACGGTTTGTCTAACGATAGTTAATTTCATTGTGCATTGTTTTTTTCTCATAGGCAGGTTTATTAGCAGCTCTGCCATGGTTGCTATTAGCCATATCAGTGTATCTAACAGGAATTATTTCGGATAAACTAGTAGAAAAATATCACACATTATACGTTCGAAAATTAATTATGGCAATATGTAAGAAAATGCATATCGTACAGAATCATTTCAGATTGATTTGATCATATTTTAGCTTTTACTCTAATAGCATCGAGTTTCCTTCTGATTACATTACTAGACGCCAGTAATCGTGTCTTAATTGTGATGGGTGTTATCATTGTGATGGGTGCATGTGGTCCTGCTTGGGCAAGCTCCGGTGTGAATCAGCTTGATATTGCAGGACGTTATGTAGCTGTCCTAATGGGTATATCGAATTCTATTGGATCAACACCGGGATTTCTTGCGCCCATGATAACTGGCTACATCGTTGAAAATCCACACGTAAGATTTTCTTCCCCAGTTGTAACTGGTTTTTATTTATATAAATTTTAGTTAAAACGTGAATGGAATATAATCTTCATAATTTCAATCGTCATTTGTGTGCTAGCTCTTGGGTGTTACTTGTGTTGTGCTGCTGGTGAATTACAAGCGTGGGCATTGAATAACAATGATGAATACGAGCCTATGCTCGATTATCCCATATCATCACGAGATATTAGTGAGAGAAGTTTTGAATGAAAATAATAATGATTATTTAACAGACGGTCTCATTGTTGAGTGACGCANATGGAATATAATCTTCATAATTTCAATCGTCATTTGTGTGCTAGCTCTTGGGTGTTACTTGTGTTGTGCTGCTGGTGAATTACAAGCGTGGGCATTGAATAACAATGATGAATACGAGCCTATGCTCGATTATCCCATATCATCACGAGATATTAGTGAGAGAAGTTTTGAATGAAAATAATAATGATTATTTAACAGACGGTCTCATTGTTGAGTGACGCAAAATTAAATTACTATATTAAATCTTATTAGTTTTTTTTTATTGTAAACTTATTTGATTTGTCCGTTTTCAATAAATTTTATCTGTTACAAATCTTAGTTTGATATGACTCGGCAGGCATTGACATATATACTGTTCTTCTCATGAAGTTAATTTGATGGTTTTGTTGTGTAATCCATCAGTAATTTAACAATGGGTGAACCAACTCATCTACATGTCTCAGACAAGTTTACCTTTTTCCGATTAGGAAAATTTATGTCAACAATCTGAGGAAAAGTTTTTGTATGGATAAAATGATATATGCCGATGGATCTGAATCGATCAAAAAAAAATAACCGCTTTTTGTATAAGAATTACCACTCAGACGATTGAAGTTGGAATTTTCGTTTATGTACTGGAAAACAAATCGACGATCATGCAGTTATGCCTATCCATATATGTCTTCACGGATTGATTTTTCTAATATAATTAAAACGAGTCATGGTTGTCATGAGGATAGAAGTAACTTTTAAAAACGGACTTCCAGTAGTTTAGAACAATTTCAGACATTACGTTTTGCTGCGAGTATCCATTAAAAATGTTTTCAACTGTTCTAATTACACAAATGAGCTTAATTAATATCAACGAAATAATTTTTTGCGCGGTTATTATCATATAAATCATGTATTTTTTAAATATTAGTATAACAATTCAAAACGTTTTTATTTGTAATGATTAACGTACTTGAAAAATACTTGATGTATACGAGCGTAAAGTTGTAGAATAGTGATGTTACAAGTACAGAAAATTAGGATTGAAATTTGTATCAAATTCGCATACTTCATCTGTAATGTGATCAGCATCAAGGGGGAAAAAGCGCGACTCCCGTACTCCAGCGGACTCCCTGTACTCCCAGACGATACGATAACTGTGCTTCAAAGACTTTTAGCAATTTCAAGTCTACTATCCACCTGTGTTACGGTATAATAGCGGGAGTCCAGCCAGCCCAAGCCTATCTTGCAATATAGCCAAAATACTTCATTGTATTCCAACGTTTAAAATGGATGAAATAAAACGAACTATTTTGACTTTATTGCAAAATAGATGTGAGCTGGCTGGACTCCCGCTACTATACCGCAACACAGGTGGATAGTAGACTTAAAATTGCTAAAAGTCTTTGAAGCACAGTTATCATATCGTCTGGGAGTACAGGGAGTCCGCTGGAGTACGGGAGTCGCGCTTTTTCCCCCTTGGATCAGCATGGTCGTAACACACACTATTTCTACGCACGACTAACTTCAATTACAGAGAATATGATTCGAGAACGAATAGGTACGTCATATGTCAAGTTATTCTACGATATCGTTTAACGTAGATGTTGTTTGAAATCGAACCTATACGGAATAATATCTAACTGAAAAGTGTGAGGTAATGTTAAACAAAATTCAAGTTTTATTTTAAAAGATGCAATAGCTCATTGACGACTCGTTATTTGCGTATCGATTCTCATGATTTTTTCTTGTGAGCTCTATCAAGGAGAGATGCAAAGAAAACGATTTTTCTTATTGATACATGTGCATAAAGCGAGACGAAACGACTATACGAAAATGCTGTTTTTAATTATGTCACGGTTTCTTTTTTTCTGTAGATAAGACTGAAAAATAATCAAAAACGCAACGAATGGCGCTATCGAATATTTATCAACAAATTCCAAAACGTTATGTGCTGAGCTTACTGAGATTCTTCGGATTATTTAATGCCTTCGTCTTACGATCGAATCTATCCATTGCAATCGTTGCAATGATTACTCCAACAATTGACAACTCATCCGATAATATGACCATAATGATACCTGTAAAATTACTCTCTTTTGCTTTCTTGTTAACATATACGTTTTTGAAATAATATATAGGCTGTCTATAATTGGAGCACTACCACACGAGGGTATATTCTTGCATCATTCTTCTATGGTTATTGTATTGCTGTCATACTAGCTGGGTTGCTAGCAACAAGATTTGGTGGGCGAATTTTACTTGGTGGTGGTGTTGGTTTGTGTGCTTGCTTAACTTTATTTACACCATTATGTGCTCGGAATGGATCAGGAGCATTAATGTTCCTACGAGTTCTTGAAGGTATTAGTTCAGTAAGTTTTTTATCGATAAAAGAAACTTTACAGAAAACAAATTTCGTCACTTTTAATCAAAAGAGTTGTATATACCCATCATTGCATTCTATATGGTCGAAATGGGCACCGAAACAAGATAAATCGAAATTGGCAACGTTTACATTTTCTGGTATATATTCATAAAAATGAATTTTTTTCCGCATAAATTCATTTTTAGGGGCGTATACCGGCACATTTGTAACGATGCTTTTTGGTGGTGTTATTGCTGTTGATTGGTCATGGGAATGGGTATTTTATCTATCAGGTAAATTCATATTTATTTCGTGAAACAAGCCGAGATTGACCTTAGTTAAACTAGGAGTTCTTTTTGTAATAAACTATAACATATTATTAACTAGTATATAGATATAAATAATTAAAGATTTTCTGCTTAGTATACTGCCATAGAACTAGATCTGTTGTAGAAATATTTATGTAAGAAAAACATTATTATTCTGTAATCTGCTGATATTTTACGTTGAATTCAGCGAATCCTAGATTGACCTACGACATGTATTATACATACTTTAGGAATATCCAGTCTTTCATGGGTACTAATTTGGTTTTATTTCACGGCTGAAACACCCTCAGCTCATACAACGATATCATATGAAGAAGCAAGATATATTGAAGACAATATAGTTGAAGTCATTTCACAAGTAAAATAAGGTTACGAAGAGTGAAAACGTGTATTATTTAGGTTTAATATTTAGAAAGATACAATTCCATGGAAAGATATATTGACATCATTACCAGTATGGGCAATTATTGCGGCACATTTCGGAACAAATTGGGCTATCTATACAATGTTTACTGAATTACCAACTTTTCTAGTTAGAGCACTTGGTTTTCGTGTTGATACGGTTTGTCTAACAGTAATTAACTTCATTATGCATTGTTTTTTTCTCATAGGCAGGTTTATTAGCAGCTCTGCCATGGTTGCTATTAGCCATATCAGTGTATCTAACAGGAATTATTTCGGATAAACTAGTAGAAAAATATTCCATATTATACATTCGAAAATTCATTATGTCTATATGTAAGAAAATAAATATCATGTAGAATCATTTGTGAGTTATTCCATTACGTCTAGCTTTTACTATAATCGCGTTGGGCTTCCTTCTAATTACTGTATTAGATAATGATGATCGTGCCTTAATTGTGATCGGTATTACAATTGTGATTGGTGCATGTGGTCTTGCTTGGGCAAGCTTTGGTGTGAATCATCTCGATATTGGAGGACATTATGCAGCTGTTCTCATGGGTATGTCAAATTGTATTGGATCGACGCCAGGTTTCATTGTACCAGTTATCACAGGCTACATTGTTCAAAATTCAGACGTAAGCATGTCTTGTTTTAATATGAAAGTTCTGTTTCATATTTTTATTTTAGTTGAAACGTGAATGGAATAATATATTTATAATTCCCATCTTTATCTCTGTAGCAGCTCTGATGTTTTATACATTTTTTGGTGCTGGTGAATTGCAATTGTGGGCATCGAATAGCAGTGATGAACATCAACGTGTCATGAACAACCCTGTTGTATCTCGAGATATCAGTGAACATACTACCAACTGAAAAACAAATAGATATATTACAAATTATTAGTTATTTTGGGGTTATTAAGTATGCATTGTATTCACTATGATTAATAGACGTATTGTATTTGAATAGTTACAATTATCAATAAATATGAAAACTATGTTGCATAGTCAATTACGTTAAAGTTATCAAAGAGACAGCTCTGATAGCATTTATTGCTTTAAAGTATTTTGAGGTTTAAAAATCTTTACAGTTATTAAAGGGTATCGTCAGCATAACTTGTGCTTTGGTACAACTG
The DNA here is from genome assembly GCA_905331475.1 of Rotaria socialis. Taxonomy (NCBI): domain Eukaryota; kingdom Metazoa; phylum Rotifera; class Eurotatoria; order Philodinida; family Philodinidae; genus Rotaria; species Rotaria socialis. Next base: position 377,199 of record CAJNYU010000011.1, read on the forward strand.
AAAAAGTGATATCTAGTAAAGAAATACAAGATCTTTTTCACGCTTTAAATGATCAATCAGATAACCAAAGAGTATTATTGATATAGATGATTAATTGCAGAGAAACAGTAATAATAATTAAATATCGAAAAAATCTAGGAGTGACAATCTAAAAGTATTGTTATAATTTAACCGAAATATACACTGCGTACATATTCATATTGTGAAATAGTTGCGTCAGGTAAAGATAAACAGAATATTTTAACATTTACCAATTCAAAAGATGGCAAGTTTCAATCATTATTAGAATATATAGTTGACTTTTTAAAGAGAATATTCCATAGCGGTACAGACTTTATAAGAACTAGCTTTCATCATAGTGACAAAAATAAGTCTTAGGAACTCCAGATATAAGTGCCTTCACTGAATTCCATTTATTTTCGTAATGCATAAGTGAAAACTAAAACATAAAGGTGTGCTGTATTTCAACATCATGAAATTCATCTTCAATAGTATTCTTCATAAGCAGTTCGTTTATATTAATTTGTTTTTCCATGGCGATTACTGGCGAATCATTAAGATCTCTTGATACTTCGTCTTCGTTTAATATGAATGCTTCTAGGAAGAATATAGCGAATATGCACGAAAATAATATATCAAAATATAGCTATTATAAGTTGTATCAGTATTTTGTTGTTCGATTAAAATATCTGGTAAATTCATATATTGACTTTTGCGATTCTTTTCAATTTTATTACAAGAAACATTGACTCATGTTTTATTTGAGATTGGTCATTCCAACTATCTTGAATGACATTTAATACTGCCTAAAACGATCAAGCAACGGCATTAACTCTATCACATACGCTTACAAATTAGAGTAGTTTCCCTTGGAATGTAAACAAAGCTTTTCAGACCATTTTCGGTGAATAATGAACCATTGCATTTTGAGCTACGTCCTAGACGTATACTCTTCTTGTTTACAGCATTTTGTTTCTTCGCATATTATATAATTTGATTGTTTCAACTCAATTTAATACTTTCCTGTAGTCTTATTTTTTAATATTAGGAAATGTTTTGATAAGTTAATTAGACTTTATACATGTATATCAATTTTTTTTAAAGCTAGTTTAAAATCTATGCAAAGGAACAACTAAACCAACAAAGATAAAACAATTATGTGTGCTAACCGAGAAGAAGCGATGATTTCAGAACAAATAAACTTATTATTATATGGGGGAAGGATTTCAAGAACAACTTTTTCTTAAAATATATGATTCACTATCACTATTTGCAATGTTTTGTAAGCTATAGTTTCCATAGGAGGTTGTGAATCGAGATCTGGAGTTTGAATGAATCTCTAACTGGGAATTCACTCTCAATAGGAACTGATATCATTATAAAAGGTAGTTGTGCAGTAAGATAAATGAGAGAATGCCGAAGATTCGAAAATTTATTATTCTCTATGAATTCACAATTTATAGCCAATATTGATGATCGTGTAGAACGAGAAAGAGATATGCTAATCGTTATAATTACCTCATATTATTGAATAGATCTTGTTTCTATTGATTTGTAGAATAAATCAAAGAGGTTGATGAGACCCTCGAGTTCATAAACAAAAGAATTAAGAATAAAAACACAATAAAATGAACCTTAATTTTCGCAATGCTATTCATAGAAGCATTCATTTGAAATTCAGTTAGTAATGCTAAATTGATTTTGTTAGGATGCAACGATTTCATTTCATTAGAAAGTAGTTGTTGATGATTTCAAGATAATCTTTGAAATGATAGAAAAACCGGGTGAGAACAATAAAGATCGGTTATCTTAATAGTAACTACCATCTGCGATACAAAGACGAACAAAGTTGAAGATATATCTGACCACTGAATTTCATTGCTTTACGGCACACCAGAAACATCCATGGGCATAACTCCCAATAATAATTACCAAAAACTTCTCTTATATTACTCACCATTGCTCAATATGGATAAACACGGAAAAAAAAACGTTTTTCAGTGATTCTCTCAATAAATATAAATGAAAGAATGTAAAGAACGAACTTTAAAATGAGTAGGAAGAAAGAATCAATACAGGCTGTAGACTTCTTGAAATAATATGTCATTGTCGTTGAAGAATTGGAGTTACTGGCATACTGCGTCAAAATATTGCTCGTAAAAATGATTTATTTTTCTTTCCTTCTTTCATCATTATGATTAAAACAAAGCAAACATTTTTTTTGGCTCTGTACGAAGAGAAAAAAAGTATTACTGATGCATGGACAAAATTCACCACTCAATTGTTTTGTTTTTACCTTTGCTTTTTATATTTCAATTTCTGTTTGTTGCCATCTCACTCGACGATTTGCTTTTATCTCTTGTAGAAAATAAAAGGTGTCTCTACTGCCAACAACAAATCGCTTTCATTCGTAACCTACGATGCCAACTAAAGGACGAATAATTTCAATTTTTTTACATCGTATAAATTAGCTCCAATCCATTATCAATACAGTGAGTTTCACGCTCTTTGAGTCATCATAGTAATTCCAACATTTTTTGTGCACTGCCTCATATTGCATTTCATAAGAGAACTGAAGAAATCAAAGGTGTTTCAAGCGGATCTATCAGTAAGAATGGATGATTTATGACTACCCGGAGAAACGCTTTTGAATAATACGGCTTCAATCGCAATTTGTTACATCCGAGTTTCAGTCAGTTTCCGAAAACAGCAAGCCAGATCTTTTATTCGGTATTTTAAGTCTACTTTCAACCGGAAATTTTTCTAGTGGCGTAACCACGAGGGGGCTGGAGGTGGCTGAGCCCCCTCCAGAACTGCTTGAGCACCCCCTAGAAATATTTCTGTTTAGCTGTTATTTAATGTTATTCTAATTTTTCGAGCGGCTTTTGTGTTAGAGAACACAATCTAGATGTTATTCTTGATCAACAATAGTAAAGAAGAAAGAAAAAGAACAATTCTGTTCTGTTTATGTCGTCTTTGTACAATGTGAGTAATCGATCGTCATTTATCTGTTCAACAACGAAACTTTCGTCTTGATCAACAACAGTAAAGAGAAAAGAAAAAGAACAGTTCTGTTCTGCTGGTGTCGTCTATGTCAGAGTTGCAACCGGCAACGGTAAACGGCCGGTTCGGCCCGGTCTAGGATTCCTTACCGGCACCGCCAGATATACCGGCCGGTACAAGCGACTTTTTCAGACCGGCCCGGTCTAGATTTTTTTAAATTATTTTCGCTTTTTTCCCTTATTTTTTGCAAAAATAGATGATAAAAGTGTTTATTTTTGCATATCAAGCTAGTTTTTATGACATTAATGACGATTTCTAAGAAAAATTATGAGATATATTGTTTATATTAAATCAGTATTTATCAAAAATATATTTCTTAGTGACGAAGGAGAAGTCTTAAATAATTGGAATAGTGATTCAGAGTAAGATATGACTGATATTAAATGAAAAAAGTCAATAGTGACTCATATACGATGAAAAAAAACAACTATGACTCATGCCGGTCCGGTCCGGTCTGATCGGCTTAGACCGGTACCGGTACCGGTCTCGAAAAAACCCTACCGGTTGCAACTCTGGTGTATATTGTTGTTTTGTGTATTGATGTAGTGTATATTGTTGTTTTTCTTTAAAATGCTACTCTTAACATGAAAAATATGTTAGTGAACATCAAGCAAGTACAACATCTCCTAAAAAAGGTGGAAGAAATTCAGTTTTTAATTAGTTCTAAAGTGTATTGGAGCCGCGCCCCCCCCCCCCTAGCTTAAAATCCTGGTTACGCCGCTAAATTTTTCTCACCGTTGTAGGAAGTGGTTTAAAATACCGGCAACTGATCCAATTTTCATGGTCATAGAGTATCGACAAAACCTACAGTTTCTAAAAGCCGTTATTATTTTTAATTCAAACAGCTGTGAATATTATCCTTCTACTTTAATTTATAGAGAAACCCAGAGTAAATTGCGTCTTTAATTGGACCTTTTAGTGAACTTTTAGAAGCTCCATTACCACTTATTCTCTTTATAGTGTGGCAAATTGACGACGTGTGCTATTATGCAAGTTCTTCGAAATAATTGAACACGATATTTTTATCATTTTTACCCATTTTCCGTACGTCAGTGTGTGTTTTAAGAGATTCACGCATTATTTGTGCACTAACTCCAAATACCTTAATTATCAATCGACCTATCATGATCATCAGTGACAAAACCAGGGTATCAAAAACCAGTAACTTCCACTTCATGAACTAACGTAGTATTGAAAACCATCAAATGACAGTTTCTCTCAGAATGTGGTTATCAATAGACATAATATTATTTTCATATAACGCGGTGTGTCGAATGCTGAATAAATTGTGGTGTCAAAATGATTACCACGACATGAGGCGATTTTCTTGCTTTTATTGTACGATACTCTGACGTCAACAGCTAGTTGTTATCAAATATTCTGTAAAGAAAGTGATTTACTATTCGAGAAACAAAATTCACCTAGTGATATGTTATAATGCAAAAGCTATTACCTTACTAGCAAATAAGCAATCTGAACTGTTTATGAACTTTTCACTATAAATTTTGACTGAAAAGAGGTTTTAATGAAACTGAGAAAATCCCATAATTATTCCCTCATATGATTCTTTCATCCCAAGATATGATCGAATATGCACCAACATCGCATATGTGTACATAGTTTTCTCCATCTCGTATAACTCCACCCCTGCCAAAAAGATGAGGCTGAAATATTTTTCAATATTTATGACAGTTACCTCTTAAGTCGAATCTGAAGTAAAAGCTTCTTATTTTCTCTAGATTAATTGTATACTTTTATCATGGCCTTCTCACAAACTCTCAGTGGTTGGAATCCCCGTTTAATTGAGAACACCTGTGATGAACCTGAAGCCAGTTTACAACCTCTGGAAGACTATCAAGAATCAATTCTCGTTTCTCTCGAAGTAGCTTGTGAACCCATTCAATCGCTATTTCGTAATTTACCACGCGACGTTTGGATTGCTAAGAATGCATCCAAGAATCCTGCCAATGGCCTTACTTCTGATGAATCAGCCGCTATTCATCTTTATACCATGGAGATCAAGACTCGAAGTCTGTATTCGATTCTGAATGAAAAGTTACGTGACAGAGATCGTCGTAAACTTACGCCATGGTTTCTTTATCTTAAGCTGTTCATTACCGCTCTTTTCAAAATACAGCCATGTTCAACTAAGGTCATCTGGCGTGGTGTCAAGGCTGATCTTCATTCCAAATATCATCGTGGTGAATGTTACACATGGTGGGCATTTTCTTCGTGTACATTATTACTTGAAGTGCTGGAAGAAGATATGTATTTGGGTAAAACGGGGCCAAGAACTTTGTTCAATATTGAGTGTAAAAACGGAAAATCCATTAAGCCTCATTCATATTTCAATCAGGAAGATGAAATTTTGCTCCTACCTGGATTTTATTTCGAAGTTGTCAGCAAAGTCCGAGCAGCCAACGATTTATACATCATACAACTACGTGAGCTTTCCCCGCCATATGTTCTTCTTGAACCACCATTTTCCAACAATCCATGTGTTGTAAGTATCTTACTGCTTAAAAATCCCACAACGCTCCTACATATGCGTAGGTTCCAAATCAAGCGATCACGCAGCAAGGTAAAAGTTCATCAGAAAATAATGAAGCCCTCATTTTTTGGTTAAGAATGGCAGAATTAGGTAATCCCAGTCACTTGTACGATGACACAAGCTATAACATTTTCATTCTCTTTATATTATGTTTTATTCTGCAACATTACAGAAAGCACAGCTGGCAGAATGATAATTATGCCTGTAGAATTCACTAGTTAAGCGTATAAATGCGAATAGCATTATTCTTTCAAAGGTGTCTTTATTGGAGCTCTCTAGATTTACGACAGTCTCCTACATTGTTTTGGAAAATTAGTTAGATTTACCGCAATATCTATTGCAGCGAACGTACTGAAAGAATTATTCCGATAGAAACTTCCATAAACATGAATTTTATAAACATACCAATTTCAATAGGCCAGCTACTGACGAGATCAATTTTAGTGAAGTTTCCTAAAACTAACTTACGTCAGTGGTTTTTATTCGCGCAATTTTTCGTTCAATATGTTTTCCCGCATAAATTTGATGCAAAACGTAGAAATGCGTTGAGATATATCACTGTTCTGATCGAAGTTTTTGCTAGAATACAATTAGATCAAAGAGTTAAGTGATTTATTTTTTGATTCTTCTTAAATTTGTGCTTTTCGAGATTCATCAAGTTGAAAGTTAGATCAGAAATACTTTCATCGCTGAGGTGAGCCGTAATTTTTTCAAATTTCAATTAATTAAATCAATTAGTTAAGTCGTTTAATAAAATGCTTATAAGATTACGCTAAAGCTACCTACTAGCGATGTGACTCACGATAAAGCCATGCTCAATTAAAGTTGTTGGGTTAACATCAGTCAATGCTCGTTGGTTCGCAGATACTGGTACCCAGTGTTTCACTTCAGTACTAAGTAACTGTAGATTTTGAGCTCTATGGGCTTAAATATGGACGAGGGCCTAGTACAACAGTGTGATCCCCTGTTTCTGCAATGTTCCTTCTCGTCTTGTTGATTAATTTCAAAAGAATAAAAATTTTCGAAATAAAAAGAAATGCGTATCAATTTATCAATGTTGGATAAGTTAAGTACCACTCAGTTCAGTTACTATACGTTTATTAATGCTGGTATACTCCCTGTCATCTGTTGACATAAAAAACACTAAGTTGCTTCTATAACTCTTTCATGGCGCTTACTGATTGTTTAATATTATGCAACTTAGTTCCTAAAAACTATCATAAATGTTACAGTCAATGCTAGCACAAAAAAATACCCAAATCTTATATTCTTGCTCAGAATGAATTGTATAGATGTATGATTGAATGAAGTTAGTTTTGTTCAGTAACTCTACGAATATTCATTTCAGCTAACTTTCGACTTCGATGGTCAACGGGAAGTAACTTCTCATACATAGCCAATGAACGTTGATAATAATCAAGCGCTTTCATTCGGTTAGTTTGATTTTCATAACAGGCTCCAATATTATTCAAATTTCTGGCCACTTCAATATTATCACACTTATAAAATTCCGCGTAAAATGTCAATGCTTGTTCATGATAATCGATAGCTTGATCGTAATTTCTCTTCTGACAGAAAATAGCAGCAATATAATTGAGATTTTCAGCCTTCTTTTTATGGCCAGAAGGATAGAGATTCTCGTAAATTTTCAATGATTGTTGGTAATAATCGAGAGCTTCGTCGTATTTAACTTGCCGATAAAGAATACCACCAATACGTGTGAGAGTCTTCGCAATATCATTGTGATCAAATGTATAGAATTCCTGGTACATTTTTAATGCTCTTTGATAATAATTTAGAGCTTCATCGTTTCTTTGTTTTTCGTCAAGCACAAGACCAATATTTCCAAGATTTGCGGCAATATCTATGAGACAAGATGCATCGAATTTCTCTCGAATCTCCAGTGCCCGTTGATAATATTTGAGAGCTTCATCGAGGTCTTTCCGTTCGTGAAGAATATCGCCAATCTTACTGAGAGGATCACTACAGTCTAATATTCGTGGTGGATCACTTTTTTTCATTAGATTGTATGCAAGTTCATAATATTGTCGAGCTTTGTCCAATTCACCTTTGCCTTGATACGCTCGGCCAATATAAAATTCAAGCCAAGCACGATCTTCATCTTGAGAATCCTTCAATAACTGTTCGAAATATCTTAATGAGTTATTATATTTCCCTAAATTCAATAACAATCTTCCAAATAAAATCGAAACACTGAGTTTTTCTGCTTGCTTTTGTACCATTTCAAGATAATGTTTCGTAATCTTTTGTCCTTCATTTGAAAGTTTCATTTTAATGATTTGTAACGAATCGTGTTCTGTAATGGATTCAATAAGAAAGCAAGCATTCAGATCAAATAAGACTTCCGCTTCTTTTGGGAATTCACTATATTCAGCAATATCAGCAAATACAATACTTTTATCGATTTCTTTAACATCGCATTGAATATGAAAAAGAACACATACGATATTCAATCTATTAGTTGGTTCCGTTGCAAAATTTATTGCCACTGGTTTTTTTCTACTAGTGGATAAATATCCATTTGTTGATATGAGTTTTCCTTGATTTTCTTTTAGTCTTTCAAATTCTACTTTGTCTAATTTCATACCACGATAAACATGTAGGATATTTTCTTCTGATGATAAAATCTTTTCATGTTCTTGTCGAAGACTTTCAAAAAGATCACCAATATAAAATCGAAATACATAAAGAAAGCCAATGTCTTCTGTTCTCAATGCTTTATTAATTAATTTATAAACAAAGCACTGTTTTGTATACCAAAATATGGCATCTTTTGGTTGATATTCTTTTTCGAATTCTTCAATAAATTGGGTTTCTTTTTCATTTCTTCGATAATAATATTTACATATGTGAACCATTTCTTCTTTTGCTCGTTGGTTCCGTGGCATACGTGTGACAGCGTAGTGAAAAAGTTGAAACCAAAGAAATTCTGATGATTCTTTTGATAAATCTTTTGTTGATTTTTCACGTCGATCAAAAAACGAAAATGCTTGAATTTGTCTATTGACAAAATTAACTTGTTCTTTGATTGATTGCCATAAATCGTCAATTTGAGCATAGATTCCAGTGATTTTTGAACATTTGCTTAATAATTGTTCGTATTGATCTGTTTTTCTACCAAAAATAAAAACAGAATCAATTTGAGGAAGTGATGAAATTTGAGCTAAAATTTCTGTCGTTTTCGCTTCTGATGTAATTAAAAAGATTTTTTCTTTTTCGACCGACTTAATATATTTAACGCATTCATCAAGATCAGTGATGAAAATGACAAAATCATTGATGGAACGAATTCGTTCTTCCACTGTTTCAGTATCTTCATCGGATCCAATGCGTAGATCAAACCAAATGATTGTTATATTTTCTTTATTTTTCTTATCATTTGATCCAATTAATAATTGATTTGGTGATAACTCTTCCGGCGCTAGATTTTCCTTCACAAATGCTTGCGCCATAACTAAATTAATATAAAATATTCAATATCACTGCAGATTTAAAAGCAGAATAGAGTTTATACAGAATATATCGTTCAATAAAAACGATATATAAATTATGTAGTTTCTTTTTACAACAATACTCATATGTTACAGTTTTTTTTAACCAAAATATAAGCGAGGAAATTATGTGTAACATAAAATTTAGTGTCTGTCACAGTTATAAATTTTAAGCGTGCTGGAATAATGTAGAAAGCAAAAATGTCGAAGAAAATGACATGTCCAGTAAATGGTGACTGTAATCACGTGTAGTTTATTATTGTTTTTCTGAAAACTCTGCACTAGTAGAATTTTAACCAGTAGCATGGTGATAATTAATACTTGACATAAATTAAATAAAAGAGTTGAGGGTAAGAACTATTATATAGCAGAAATTCTGTTGTTATGACTGAAGCTGCAGCATTTTTAACTGATGTAACCCAAGCAAAATGGTATCTATCAAAATGAGCGAAACAAAAAGTGCCGAAAAAAATTATTTTAATATTTCTAGACTGCTAATATGAAGATTTTTTATTTTCTGATAACATTTGAAGCTCACCAAAAAATGAAATGAATGAAGCATACTTAGTTATAAAATTAGTAAAAAGAAAATATTTGTTTCGTTTGACTGTGATGAATGAGAAGCCATCTAATAATTGAGCAGCATCTATTTCAAAAAAACTTTCTGTATATTCGTATATGTGTATACATATTGATTTCATTTCTTTCGCAAATCCAATATTTTTTTTTAGTACTTTCATTTTTTACTCGATGTACAAAATCGTTTAAAACTAGCTGAGGATTAAGTTTATTAGTGATGGTAAAATACATGCTGCTGGTATTAGATGCCTTCAAAAATGATACTAAATTAACAACAAGTGATATGTAATAAAAACACGAAAACAAGATATGGCGTATGTTTAGTTTATTTATATATATTTTTTTCTTTCTTCGTGCTCATTGCTTCAGCTAGTTTCTACGATGATACTATTGACGAAAAGTGCTAGCCAGTGAAAATAGATAACACAAGAAAACGAAGCAATGAAATATCACTTACTGAATTAGAAAAATTGCTTTTTAAATTTAATGGAAAAATGCTCTTCGCTATTTTCATGTGATCGACATTTTATTTTTTGCTCTTTTTTATTCACTCTTTTTTTTATGCCATTCAGCGAAATTTCCAATTATTGTATTTATAAATTCAAATAAAGGAGAGCCTTGAGCCAAGGTCTTTGACATCGATGTGAAGCCACCATGGCGACCAATAGAAATGCAGATAAAAACAACCAATCATCGATGCCCCATGCTTTATCATTCCCTATCCATAGTTTAGCCTCATCGATCCAATTCGACAACATAATGAAAAATGCCTCAAAAACGATTGTTCCAGCGCACCGAACGAACCAATTCGATTAGCAATCGCCCAGATGCAGCCGAGCCACCCAGAAAAAGCATCGTTCACCACCGGGAAACGAATGATCCGCCAGAAAACACCTTAAACTACAAAATCTAGCTATAACAAGTGGCATGACATCCACCTGACCCTCACCCTTCGCTTTCCAGGAGCTCAATTTAGTATCAATCAATGCAGCTTCATCAGGGCTATCGACTGCACAGCTTCCGCGCTCTCGGGAAACGAAGCGACAGGGAGAAAATGCCCAAAAACTATTAAATGTTGCTGTCTCCACAGATGCAATACCCTCGGACAGTCTCCCCTTCGTTTTCCGGGAGCTGAATTGCACATCGATGGATGCATCTCAACCAGGGCTATCCATTGCACTCCTTGTTCTCTCCCGGAAAACGAAAGGAAAGAGGAAAAGTGCCCAAAAACTGCACCATCTTGCTATTTCCTGAGATCCAACACCCACTGACCGTCTCCCTTTGCTTTCCGGCGATCGAATTACACATCAATCGATGCCTCTCAACCAGGGCTATCCATTGCACTTCTTGTTATCTCCCGGAAAATGAAGCGACATGGAGAAAACGCCATAAAACTGGAAAATCGTGCTGATCCGCCCGATAAAACAGTATCTGCGAGTCGCCTATCGTTTCCGGGAGAGAATAAACGGTGGCAGTGGGTAGCCCTAGTCGAGACACATCTCTCGATGACTAATTGGGCTCCCGGCAAACGAAGGGAGACTGTCATAGGGGGTTGGATATCAGGAGACAGCAAGATTTAATAGTTTTTGGGCATTTTCTCCCTGTCGCTTCGTTGTCCGGGAGAGAACAAGGAATGAAGTTGTTAGTCCCGGTTGGGGGGTATCGATCGATGTGTAATTCAGCCACCGGAAGACGAAGGGAGACTGTCAGAGAGTGTTGAATCTCTGGAGACAGCAAGATCTTGCAGTTTTTGGGCACTTTTTCTCCTTCCTTTCATTTTCCGGGTAGAATTACCAGCGCACTCGATAGTGTTGGTCAAGGTGCATCGATGGATACTAAATCGAGCCGCCGGAAAACGAAGGGTGAGGGTCGGGGGTAGTTATACCACTTGCCGTAGCAAGACTTTGAAGTTTGCAAGTGTTTTTTCCCTCTTCCTTCGTAGACTGGGAGAGAACTAACACTGTACTGGATTTGTCTTTTGTCTTTCGTTGGAAATGCACGCATGTAGATTATTGCGCACCATCAAGCGGCGCTCACTATCGTAAAATTTGATTCGTTGGTTTTGGCGGACCAATGAAATTGCTATCACGATCGTGCTGGCAGGTCGTGCTGTGGTGGCTTCACACCGATGTCTTTGGCTCAGAGTAGAAGAATATTTTCAAAGCGAATAAAACAACAAATACTACTAGTCATTGTATATGTACACTTAATGGATGTTTAGCTAAAGTTTATAAAGTTCTATTAATGCTATGGAATACTTAGATGGTTTATCATTGACAGTTGCTAAGCAAAAGATTATATATTATCAATTTTCTTCATTATCTGTACTTAATCACAGTTAGAATGTTAAAACTAACTAATATAAGAAAACTTGTTTTTTACTACAGATAACTCGTAGACATTGGCCAACTATTTTTAATGTCAAAATTATGTTTTCGATATTTTTCCTTTCGACATTATTACAGGCAACCAAATTTTACTGAAGTGTATATTAGTCAAACTTTAATCTATGCCTTTATACCTTCCTGTGAGACTCCCAATAAGACTTTACCCTTCGTGTAACAACATAGGCAGGATTGGCAACTCTTCCGCTTTTTCAATTTTTTCCGCTATTTTTCCGCTGTTCCGCTTTTTTCCGCTTTTTCGTATAAAACTTGTTGCATATCAAACCTACGTACAGAATAATATTTGATATTATTGAATCAATTCTTATTGTTCACAAATACCGTGAGCCATCATTCTTTTATGTTTTGAAACTTTGATGAAATAAAAAGAAATCCAATAAATATGAAAAAAAATGCCTAATATTCTGAGACGCACCACAAATCCGCAACAATATATGCTTCCGCTTTTTTCCCCGTTTTTCTGTTTTTCTTTCCGCTATTTTCCGCTTTTTGGGCTTCATCATGTGGCAACCCTGGTAAGACTATATCAAAGTTCGTATGAAAATTCTATTCAAATAAATATTTTGCTACTGAGATTTATTTGTCATACTTCAAGTAGTGCTTAATACAATAGATTTCACTTGGTAGTTTTACCATTTAGAATTTTCTGTTTATGTAGGACTTTATTGTTGAAGGGAAAAATAATTTTAAAGTCTATTAAATCTGATTATAAAACTTTATGATGTGTTAAACATGTATATATGTTCTCTGCGGGGTCAAATCTACTTTTAAATCTGATTAAAGTATTCATAAAAAAGTCTATAACCGAAAATGTCCATAAAAACAAAACTTTCTAATGCAACATTTTTTATTTGATCAAATGAAGAATCAAAGGAATGTGAGTGCAGAATTTTGATCTTCCATTGAAGACAGTTCACTTTGAAATCTTGCCTCAGATAGAGATACAATATTCACTAGAGTCAAAATGAAATAATTCAAAAAATTATTTAATGACTTGGACGGATAAAAATTTAGTTATTGATAGTAAAGTTTTTGGATTGTCCATTGTACTGTCGACGGCCAGCAGCATTCTTTTTAACACCTACATGACGTAATCGATAAAGATCTTGGCCAGTTTGTTGGGTGACAGGAATATCCCATTCAACTGTTATAATACTATCATCTATAATTTCTCGTCTCCATAGAAATCGAGTTTCTATATCGCCATCCGTTAATATTGGTACCCATGTCTGATTAATGAATCGATCAACATATAAATATGATTTTTCTGTAAAAAGATCATTTCGCGGATTAGCACCCCACCACGAACAGCGAACTGTATCACCAGGTTTATACGATGGGTCAACATCAGTGAAAATATCACCAAAATTCTTGTCAATCGGTAGACCTATTGAAAGAAAACTAATCATATTCGATATTTTTTCTGATAGAACAATATTTGTCTTCTAACTAAATATTCTAATAGTATAGCATACCATCTGGAATTGGTGGTAAAACAAATGAGAAAGTTTTTCCTCTCATATCAAACGGTTGTGGACCACTTGGTACAGATTCATTTCGAGCTAGTTTCATCGATAAATCATAGAATGTTTGTTGATAAGCGGCCAATGTATGTGGACCATATAACGTTGATGCTCCTTCGTATCTCTGTTGTTGATATTCTTCATAAGTAGTAATGTAATGAGAATAACTATTTGAAAGACCAGCTATTACTATATGACTATCCGGCGTCCATGTTCCCTGCAACAACAATAAGAAAATAATTTACTTGGTAGAATTTTACTTGCATAGGAAAATGTAATCTCTTTTCTAGAAGAATTCTATCTAGGAAAAGAAGAGCTAAATAGTACTCGACCCTTTTCCAGAAGCCTATGTCAAAATATAAACTTATTAAAATATATTTTGAATAACCTTTTTTTCTGTAAGAAACACCAATATAAATTCTGATTAGAACAAAAAAAAACATTTTGTGACTTACGGCATCTTGCAAAGCTTGCTGAATAGTTATCTTTAATCTTCTTCCACTCATAGTACTGAATTCACCTGGAACTCCAACCATAAATAATTGACCGATCTGAAAAATTTGATGTGGCAAAACAAAAGGAACCCATTCGATTGGTTTAATAAGACCAACATCGAGTAGAATAGGTTTAGGTGCTTGACATTGGATTTGTTGTTGAGTTGGTTTCGCTAAGAATGCTGCAACAAATTGCCAAAAAGGATTTGTTGAATTCGTTGATTGTGTAAAATCAAAATCTCCGGGTCCATCCGTTGTGCCAGCAGCAAACGAATAACCCAATGCAGCTTGACATGTTGTTTCATTATGTCCTGTTGATGTAAAACGACTGCTTACATTAATTGTCTAGAGAGGGGAAAAATCAAAAGATGAAAGAAAATGTTTTCATAGTAAAATTACACTAAAGGTTTTCTTATTTACCTGCATATCAACATAAGTATGTCGAAAATTGACAATACTATTGCCATTGAGAAATACTTGGGCATTATCATATAAATCTTTCGCTACATCATATTGCCTTTGTCCAATAATTACATTTGATTCATACATATTGTTTCCCGGTCCAAAAGCAATGCATTTTTCCGTTTTTCCATTACATGTTGATGTATAAAATTCACATGGTAAACCAGTATCAATGCATTTTGGTCCCATTAGGTTAGGACTGACATCACCTTCATTACTTTGTCCAAAAGCGGCCACAAATGACCCTTGACCTGCCAGTGTTCCAGGTGGATTTTTTAATTTTTCAAATAAATATGAAGCATAACCTTTGTTATCTCCAGCAACTAATAGATTTGTATTGTTTAAACTAACTGCATGAACTGGATAAAAATTAATCATCCCAATTTCAGTTTTTCCATCGATTGATTCAAATCTTAAAACTGTCATCTCGTGATCTGTATTATCCTTATATTCGCCTCGATCAACATTATTCAAATAAGAAGCGGGAGAACGATTTATATTAGCATTATCAACTTGTCCAACATTTATTTTAATTCTTCCAAGTTGAAGATTTTTATGTGCAAGCATTATTGATTGAACGATACCATTAACGCATGCTTCCCAATTTTCTTTAACAAAACCAAATGTTGTTATATCAACAAGTGCCGTACCGCCTGTTCCACCAGGTGTTGAATGCGTATGTGTACCAGATATTAAAACATTTTTATCATTATATAAATTTGATCCAAGTGTTTTATTTAAACGATCGACAACTTCGGTTTTAATTATTTGAAATGCCATACCATTGTCAGCTGATACATAAACAACACGATTTTCTTCTTTATTGACATCACCTATAATAAATGCACGAGAACGCATTCGTTGTAATAAACCACGACCTCGTTGTTTTGGAACTGCATAACCCATGAAACCAACTAATTTGAATAAACAAATAAAATTTAGTATTTTTTAAAATAAAACAATCATTTTATGATAAAATATATTATTTTCAAACAACATTACTAATTTAGTGTAAAAATAAATTTACTTTCTGCTACTTGTCCCGTTATATCATAAATCCCAGCGCCAACCTGAAATATTATTCTGGTAGATATTTGAAAATTTCCTGAATGTTTTTCTTACTAAAAATTGTCCAGGATCATTTTGTTTTGCCTTAATCAAACTGATTAATGATAGAATCAAAACGATTGCTGATAAATGTAAACGAATTGTCATCGTAACCAATTGACGTAACCTATTCTAATGTTCTTTCAATCTAGAAACGTTATTGAATTTTCATTCGGTTGTTCCATGTTACTTATGATTATGTAGAGATCAAATACTCGTGATCTATTGTAAGTTTTACTATTTGCATGTCTTCTTTTTCTTGTCGTTACATACAAACCTTTCACTATATAAAAACAACGCATTGTAAAAAAAAGTCGTTTTTAACCCACGACTATATCTAGATTTTTCAGGTTCTATATTTTTTGTTACATATTTTGAAAATGATGTCTGTTTGTTAAGCAAGCGAAAATGATAGTAAAAAAAAGAAACACAACAGAGATAAGAGCACAAAGCAACGAGTCTCTTAGCTCTATTTGAATAGCATGACAACAGTCAGCATTTACTCTATTCATATCTCATATAATTTAGTATATTATGACCAGTTCATCATTTTTTCAGATAAGAACATTTTACTGCGTTCTTTAATAATAACTATTTGAGTTTGGTCAGAAATAATTTTAATGTTGCATTTAAGAAAAAGTAGAAGAATTTAGCATGAGAATTATATTTTGTTGAAAAATATCAGAGGACTATTTGAATTATCCTAAAATTGCTTTTATTCATGCAATATGACTATATTAAGAGACATACAAAGTAAACTTAACTATAATTAAGACAAAAACGTCAATTCTTTAATCACTGAATGTATTATAAGAGTATTGTATGGAAAAGGAAAATTTTTTTGAAATTAGTCTCACAAACCATGCAGTAAAATGTATGTGTTGACAAAACCAGTGTACCGCTAAGAAATGTACGAATGTATAAAGTGCTATATGGACAGCTCCCAGGAGAATGATTCCGATAGTGGGATTCTATCGGATTCGTATCGGAACTTTAGTATTGGAACTCGACAGGTTCCAGTGTCGGAATTTAACGGAATCCAACATAAGCATTCGACCCATGTGTTCTGTTGACACCAGATGCTTATTCATTGGTGGTTAAGAAAATGTTTTTTCCGTCGAATCTGTTAGTAGGCCCGTGACCAGGAATCTGATCGGATTTTGTCGTCTTGTCGGATCCCATGAGATCCGATATGGTTCACTGTCGGATTCATTCAACTGGGAGATCACATGGGATTTGGAATGTTGATGATTCTAGAAAATGAAAACATTTTATCGCTTATAGATATAACATTTTTGTTTGTTTTGATTTCTAGTGTAATGTATTAACATTGTTTCAATAAACGATTAAACGTGTCGATGTTGCAGCATATTCTAAGTGAATATTTGTTTCACAGTGGTGAAATACTCTTTTCAGTATTTGGAGTTGTTTAAAACAAGTATTATATCATCTGACAGGCACCTCTCTCATCAATTTAGGCACACATCACTAGTTTTCTACTTGTTGATTAGCATTTGATGAGATCTCATGAACAAAAAATAACTACTTTCCAAGCTATGTTAAATATTTAGCATATATTGGTTGCAGCGATATCTACGATATTGTCGATGACAAATATGAATCGACGACGACACTGTACTGTGTCATGTGATGTGCAGTAGATTGAGACTTACATACGCCACTCAAATTTTGATATGACACAAGAACGATTCATGATTTCGATTTCTGTTGTAACGAAACTTCCTATGCGCTGTCTTCATTTGCATTAGATAAAAATATGCTACATTCACACGCAACATATAAAAATTGATGTGGTTTGTATTCTATGTAATTTAAGTTAATATAATCATTAGTTGATTACCTATATTCTCATGAATTTTGTTATGATCTACGACCGGTTCTTCAAAATCCTAGGTTTCTGGAAAACCTCTAGATCTTTTGAATGGAATACTCTAGAGATCTCGGCGTTGCGTAGAGCGATTGAAAAAACTGTGGGCCATTAACTGATATCATCAGAATTGCGCCTTTAAGGAAAATGCAGAAAACCTTGGGTTTCTGAAGAACCAAGTTTCTTGAATAGCTATGTATCTTATGTTTTTCGATAGCCCCAACATTTCTCTTTCGAATGGTGAAAACCACAGCTCTCTATCTTCTTCCTAGCAAAAACTATTCAAGTTACAGTGGAGTCTCTTATATTTTGAAACGGATAATAGTTGATCATTCATTTGACGAAGAGTCTTACTGCAAATAAAATCTACATTATTTTACAATCTCGTAATGGATCAACGACGAGAAGTAATTCACCTTGATTGTTACTTGCATATTGTATTTTCCTTTCCATAACTAGATTATCAACCTAGTGCTAAAGTGTGCACTGATTTGTTCAACAATAATCATCGTTTGGAAAACTCTTATTCTATTAACGAACTGTGCAAGTCCTATGATCATATCATTGAAGTTGACCTTCTCTAATTATCAAGTCAATATCGAAAGTATGTCTCTTTGATTTGTAGCGGTGAGCAACCGGACTTTCGTGGTTTGGGCGATATTCTTGTACTTACTAATTACGATTCGGCGTCTGTTCAAGCACGTGACTTAGTTGTATTTCGAATTGAAGGTCGTGATATTCCAATCGTTCATCGAGTAATTAAAGTGCGTGCAAAGTAGATGGATTTTTTAATATTCAACGGTAACAATTAATACTAAGTCGTTTTATTATTTTTTAGAAAAGATGGCTATTTCAAAATTTTGACTAAAGGAGATATGAATGTTGTAGATGATCGTGGTCTTTATCCATCAGGGCAACTTTGGATTGAAAAAAAAGATGTTATTGGTAAAGTGTACGGGTATGTTCAATCTGCTATCTTTCGCTTTTCTTATTGTTAAGTTATTTAATTAGATATATACCATACCTAGGTATAATATTCATTTTTCTTGAAAATTTTCCTCAGCTGAGCTATTTATCCTGGCTCATGGTTGGTTTCTCCTTGTACATAGATTTTCTACCTGAAAAAGTAATCTATTCAAACAAAAAGCGACGATTCCTTTCCGGCTGGATCTGGTTGACGACTATTCGTTTTTTAATCTTAGGTGGTCGTATCTCTTGATAAATGTACTCGTTTTATTTTATTTGAATAAAATACACACATGATGCCGTCAGGCATATACGTATAAACATTTTGACGAACAAGAGTGGAAAAAATAGAGCGCCCCAATCACGTGGAAATGAATTTCGGGTGTCATTGAAAAGAAAAGAAAAATTTGTACACTTGGAAGTTAGATTGATGGCATCAGAAAAAACTAGAGCAAATATGACGTTGTTTCAGTGCGATGTAAGAAAATTCGTGTTTTTCATCATTCAAAAAAAACGATGCTATCGAGTTAAAAACGCATATTTAGCGACAGAAATGAATTTATCTTGGATTAACAACCTATTATTCTGCTGAACTTGCCAATGGATAAACCTTTTCTTGAGATTAATAACAATAACACGAGGTAACATTGTTTGGAACAAGATAGTGAAATAGCTATATTGAGAAATCTTTTATTCGAAAAATTGAAAAGTTTCGCATGATTAAAAAAAGATGGTATATCTGTTGGATTGGATTCGAAAGCAATGATTGATATTGAAGATTAATCAATAAAAGTATGTATAAATTAAAATATAATGGTCCTTCGGTAATACTGTTTACAGTCATTCAGATTGAAGGTTAGAAAATAGCAGATGAATCATTCTTGTTTAATACATCTTTTACTTAGCATTGCAAAATGGCGAAATGAAGACATCGACATTATACTGGTTCGATCTAATAAAATCGCTGCACCTGTTTTATATCGATATTCAGTGTTCCAAATACGATTGCTGTTCCTAAGCTTTCAGAAACATTAATCGTGCCTTGTATTTCTATCGCAACTATTTGCTCTTTATCAATATCAGCCAGTGTATATCGTATATTAAAACCCACAAAACCTTCGCCAGTTACTGTCCGCAATTTTCCACCCTCAATGTCCTTCAAAGAAAAGACACTGTTAATGTCACTCATAAGATCCGTTCAATGCTATAATCAATATTATTATCAGAATTCATCACTTCAATAGTTTCGACTTCTGACTAAGTAAATAATTGACCTATTAAAGAACGATATTCAAGTCTAATAGAATGACCTACTGGAATGATGCTAATCAATATCAAAGTAAATATAATTGTAATTGATATGTCACTCAATTTATTATACCAAACTATGATCCTAGAAGAAAAATTGTTTTTCTGCAAATGTCTCGTTTATTCACCTACAAAGAGTGTTGACTCTTGCGACTCAACAGATTCGAAACAGAAAAAATGAATGAGTAACTTTATTTTGGCTTGCTTTATGCATATAATGTATCGATATAACTGATTCAAATACATATATGGCAATTGTATTCTCGAGTTTCTTATCTAAAACAATGAAAATAGTTGGAAGAAACCATTTTTGAATCGAGTATACTTGGTTTTATTTGCTCATTAAACTGGCCATTAAGAAAGTATGAAATGAGAATATTGACAAAAACGAATAATGTTTTCATTGTTTTTCACTAAATTAGATCGATGGTGCCTTATATGATTAATAATCATTGGTGATATGATCTTTCTTTGAATAGTAATTGATTCAGGTTTACTGTAGATGTGATAGAAGCAACTACAACGCGTTTTTCCTGACACTTGAATAGTTTTCATCAGGTTGCTAAACAGTTCTCGATTGATGAAATTCAAATTCCAACAGAAATTCAAAGTGTCACAGCTAAATTCATGGCGAATCAGATTGATCTATTTCTTCATGAAGAAGTCAGTTTCAAATGGATTTCTCCTAGCATATATGCTTTTCAGTGGTCGAAATAATTATGAAGTGCAAAGGATGTGCATAATAAAATGACGAAGAAAAAAAATTGAAGACTTAGTTTCTTCGAAGCCTTTCGTTTTATTCATCTTAATACAAACACGCAATAAGACTCTGCCTAACAAAGTTGAGCTCTTGGTGATGTTTAGAGTTAGACATTAGCAGTCAAGGAAAAATAGAATGAGAAGATAATAAAGAACGGGAAAATGCCGACATCAAGCTTTTAAATTTTTGGACTAGTTAGAAAAACTATATTTTCAAATGAAGACCATTTTTTTTATGTACGATGCAGAATTCTTAAAATTCGGTATGAATTTGGTATCTGTTACGCCTATATTAATGAACTACATTAATCATTTTTAGAGAATAACTTTGTAAATATCGTATTTGTGAGTTCATAATGAATATAGATGTTTTTGTTTAACTCATAATAATTAGTTTACTGGTAACTAGTTACTTACAGCAGCATAATTTTCAAAATCACTGATGAAAGTTCCGTCACAACTGTTAAGTAAAAAAAAGAAAAATCTAGTTTCAGAAAACTATCGGCGAATTATGGTTAAGGAGGGTGAAATTAAATTTACAAAAAACTTTTAATCAATAAATAAACCTTTTCCAGTTGAAAATTTTAATTTTAAATAAACTAACTGAAAAATTCCACAGCTAATTTCGATTATCGCACACTATTCGTCGTATATCCAGTTAGTTAACCTTTGGTTAAACGGTTAGCTCAACACGTTTCTTATAGGCAGTCTTCAATAGTCTAGTAGCAAGTGAATTTTTTCATCAAGCCGTAGTTTTGTAAAATAAAGCGCACGATACCTGATACAACAATTTGTATGATTTCGGTGAATAATTAAAATAAAGACATACTGACGAGATTGAATTACTAACTTTTGTTTTAATTAGTTTCATCGTCGGTCAAATGCATTTGTTTGTATTTTTTGCAATATTACGTGCTTGTTTTTTGTTTGACGATCGAAAAAACGAAAGAAAATATGAAAATAATAAGTATACTTGCAATATAGATTCATTTATAGTCTGAAATATTTTCCCTTGATATGATGACATGGCTTCAATTCAGAAGTATTTAGTTCATTACAAACGACGGAGAGACTCATTTAAAAGTTTTAGTGTTCAAGTGTTAAACTCTTCAAATATTTGACTTCTTTTTCATAGAGACACATGTGCTCCTCGCTTGATGCTGAAGTAAAAAAAAAGACAAATATATTGTGTCTCCTTCTAGCTGGATCTCTTAGTAATAGAATATACTGCATCCGTGAACAGTTGAACTGTGATTTCAAGTTTGTCACTATCACAAATAAAATGATTATGAATCATGAGTAACTCATACTAACTCTGGTAACCCTACAGTTCATATTCGAGTGAATCTTATTATTAATAATAGTCTCGTGTCGAGTTTTAATCAAGCTTGTTGTGGCGAGTGCGTTTCATTGTGTATTATTTCTTATAAATAGCTCACAATACCTGGTCCAAACATTCGTAAAATAATTTCTATAGTTTCGAGAAATAATCAAAAAGAAGTAAGCCGAGTGCACGAATTTACAATTTTCTTTTTCTTTACTTTAGAAACATCTACTGTCATCGCGGCTGCTTCTTATTGTTGTTGTTCGCAATAGTATTGTGTTTATTTTCTCTTAGAATCAAATAATTTGTGATACATCGAAATAATCGATATTTTTCATTAACATTAGAATATTATTATGCCAACACAGTCACTTGATCAAGAATCGATACACAGTGATACATTACAACTAAGTATTTGGCCGAATGATCCAAATCGAAGTTTGTCGTCAAATAGTAATCAATTCGAATCATCCCTATTTACCAAGTCGCAAGCTTGGGATAAACCAGAAAATGCAAATAATGGTAACAGATTTTTCAAATTCAAGTAAGACTCAGTCAAAGGAATCTTAAATGACACTGTATCCTTGAATGTTTTTGATAGACGAGCTGGTGGCTATGGAGAGCTCTGCTGCTGTTCAAATTATAATGGTTGTATTGTTGGATTAGTTATTGGGTTATTACTGGGTGGAGTTTGTTTAGCTACTATTCTAGCCATGTGGCTAACAACAAGTAAGAACGTGGCACATGTAGTGTAATGCATCAATGCAAAACACACAGGGAAAAATTGTATTTTTTTGTTTGCCATCATATGTAGCATGAGGAATATAACTGCAAATTTCGATCTTATGGTTATTTCAAATAAGCTAAATTTCATAAATTACTGTACAGTTTGAAATAATAGTGAAATTTTAGGTGCGATCACCACAACGGCTACCGTTGCAACTACGACAACAAGTTTTATTTATGCCCTTTATACATATTAGATATTATTTTAAGAATAATTGTAGGTAGTACAACAACAACAACCAGCACTACAATAACAACGACAACGATCACTACAACAACAACGACAACGGTCACTACAACAACAACAACAACAACGATCACTACAACAACAACAACCAGCACTACAACAACCAGCACAACAACTACAACGACGACCACCAGCACTACAACAACAACGGAAACGAGCACCACAACAACAACAACTACAGCCAGCACTACTACAACGGACACATCTACAAGTATTTGTAATAAAAATAGACAGCGCAGTCTCTCTTTTAGCTAAAGTATGAAACTAGCGTAGAATCACCGACAAAAAAGATTCGATTTTGAAGATGCACAAAATTTTCTTGGAGAAAAGTGCAGATCGGAAGCAATGCATTTTGGATATGTTCTATATTCTAGTAGATATTTTTCAATTGCTACTAAGCTGCTACTCTCAGCTATTAAAGTTTTTGATTTTCTTTTATAGCCATCTACTCTTTTAAGAGGGTGAGCGATAGGTCCAATTAAATAGACGGCAAAACTCGAACGTATATCCATGCTCTTATCTATGAGGCATCATGCTGATTTTTGAGGAGTTGATGCATTAGGAATAAATCGCTCCCCTTCACTTAAGTTTTCAAGCTATTATGATGACCTCAAGAAGTACTGATACATGAGTCTCCAAGTCAGTGTTAATCTGTTGAATTTTTTCTTGAATATCTGACCAACGATCATCACTCTGAAGGGGAGGTGCATGAAGATGAGTCATTCATGTTATGGTCAGTCGCAATAGGTATATAGAAGGTATCTAAAATGCACGAAGTCTCTAATGTGAACGAAAAACGAGAGAATTTTCGGATAAAAACCTACGGCCACTATTTTCACAGGAAATCTTCTATTTTTCTAATACTACACTTTTATTTCAGCTACAACAGTTAACCCAACGACTTGCACAATCGGAGGTAAGATCTCTATTTATAAAGAGCTGCAGACTGTACCATATATAAAGCACATATGCTAATGACAAAATATAAGATTAATCATACGTCGATATTTCAAAGTCAATTCGGATTGATAAAATTTTATGTTCTCTGGCAGGAGCAAATGATTAGGGTGTTATATAAAAGTTGATAGTACTATATTTTATATGCATCTAGATTAAAATAAAATGTTCAACATTAATATATTAGTAATAGCAATTTCCTTCAAACATGAACACATCATTTGAAGAGATTAAAAGCCACTATTTATCGTGTAACAAAAAGAAAATGAAAGGTTTGAATGAAATTTATCAAAACTAGACAATTTGAGGGTAATATTCAGTAATTGCTTTTTAATGATTCATTTTCGAGTGTCTGGTATGCTCTATCAGTGCTTCATAGGTCATTTTCTGAAAATCCACATTTAATATCCACTCACTTGCATTCTTACTGCGAAAAAAATGGTTCTCATCATTTAGCTTGCTCACTGACTGAGACAGTTCTTGATTTTGACGCTGGTGGTGTATTACCAGTTGGCTATGGAAATTTTACATGGACTGGTGCTAATATATTGGATGGTGCTACCTATAATCCGATGAGCGGTTATCATGTAGTTGTTTGTGGTGGCCCATATGTTATCTTTACATCGGGTACCATTACAATGAAAAGGATTCCAACGGGCACAACATTCGGTTTGAACTCATTCTTAGCCACAGCTGCCTGGTATGTAGAGACCATCGGGTCGAGGAATTTTTGAGCCCGTACCCGAACCCGTACCCGGTATTTTCAAATTTTCGTGCCCGAGTACCGCCCGAGCCCGTTGGCAAAATTTCCAGACCCGAACCCGAGCCCGGTGAAAATTTGCTGATACCCGAAATTTGACCCGACTTGTTGCGCCATCTATCTTTAACAACGACGAATTGTTAGAAATTACTTAGCTATAATTGGCTGTCTTTCTCAGCATGTAACATCTCACATTAGAATAAAGTTGTTGCTTCTTTGTAAATATTTTCGTTTGTTTAATAATACTGTACCATACTATTACCATCGACACCGACCTTTGTTTTTAACGTTATTAAGAATATTAAATCGAAGAACATCATGGATAAATCAACCAAGAAGACAAGAATCCAACAGCTGATAAATGACGATTCAAAATCAATTTCATTTTTTAAACCGAAGGAATCTCCAAAAAGATCAATTGTTTGGCAATCTTTTAGTATAATTTGTGTCGATGGTAAAAAACAAGAAATAGTTTCATGTGATAAATGTAAACAATTGATGGCTTATCGAGCAAGAGATGGTACTAATTCGTTAGCAAGGCACACACGTTCATGCAAAAATGAATCGTCTATTCCCAGCAGCAATTCCTCCAACCAAAACCAGGTTACTGATTATTTTTCTTCATCCAAAACATCGATTATACCAAAGAAAATAAAAGATAGAGTGAAGATTGGATGTGTTGAATTTATTGCATTAGATTCCCGACCATTCGAAACCGTTTCTGGAGAAGGCTTTATGAAATTGGCTCAATCTTTGTTTGATGCGGGCAAATATTTTAGTCCAACATCAACTGTTAATTTAAAGGATTTAATACCGTCACCAGTTACGGTAAATTTCTTTAATCAGACAAACATAATTTTATCTATCTGTTCTATTCTAGGTTAGTCGCAATGTTGAGGATCTCTACAAAAAGAAACAATCAGAATTAGCAAAATTATGTATCAATATAAAGTATTATTGCATAATTTGTGATTTCTGGACGGAGCGTTATACAGGTAAAAGAGTTATCATTAAAGTTCCAGAGAGTAGACGCAGCTTTACTTTAGTTATCACGTATTGATCTTGTAATAGCTTAATCATTTTACAAATGATATTTTATGACATATAAATTCAATTTGAATGTTTTATCTCAAAGAAGTTATTTATAAATAGTAGCTAACTGTAGAGACTTGCATCACATTAATTCTGTCGATACTGAATAGATCAGCAGATTTTAAATATTTCATTAGTAAGACACAAGCACTAACTATACATATAAGTATATCAAGAACTTATTGACGTTTTTTAACGTGTATTTGAATTTCTTCTACATTAAATTTCATGTTTCTCTTTGTTTTTAGGATTATCATATTGTGGTTTAGCATTACGCTATATAACGATTGACTATCGAATCAATAACTTTATTCTTGGTTGTTTCTTGTACGATATTCAAACACAATCAGCTAGCAATGTTCGTACATTTGTGGAGAATAAATTAGTTTCATTTGGATTAGTTTTGAACAGTAATGTGTTCGTCGTAACTGACAATGAGAATAAGATGCGTGCAGCATTTAAAGACAAATGCATACGCATTGGTTGTTCAATCCATTACCTTAATAAGCAATTGGAACATTCTTTTACTTCAGAAGAGATCGAAAAACAAACTGTTAAATGCGACAAGGTTCAACATCTATTCGAAAATGTTAAAAAAGTTGCTACGCATGTCCGAAGAACTCATCGACAAGTAAAGTTAAGTCGAAAAGTACAACTGTATTCAGATACTCGTTTCAATGGTGCATTTCATATGTTAAACGTGTTTCTCAAGGTATTCGATGATATTGGTGTAGTGTTGAATAACAATTATTTGAGTTATTTCACTGTTATTGACAAAGAATTATTAGAAGAAGTATGTAAATTTTTGGAGCTGTTTGAAGAAGTGATTAATAAGTTAAGTCAAGAAGAACGTCCCACAATATATATGGTCATTCCGCTTCGGCAACTATTGATAAATCATTGTGAACCACAATTTGAAGACACTGCTGAATTAAAAGAGTTAAAAGTATTTCTAGGTAAGTGGACATGAGAAAATTTAATAGTAGCATTAAAAGTTGGAATAATGTTTTTAATTAATTTTATCAATTCGAGATTTCTGAGTACATGAAGTTCTGTATGTAGATTTATTTTCTACACATTATACATTAAAACTATTGCGTTTTATTTATAAAAAAATTTTCATCTCATTTCAGGAAATCGAATTAAGTCGGCGTGGATTCCTCAAGAACAACATTATATTTGTACATTACTTCATCCTTCATTAAAACATTTTCATGCAGCTCCAAATGAAAAAAACAAAGCACTAAAAATCATTAGAAAAGAATTGTTATCACGAACATCTAATGTTATTTCAGCTACTGGTAAATCTCCAACAGCAGTCTCTCGTGATGTAACGAATACAGTCGATAATGTTGAAAATAGCGTCAACAATTTATTAACTCGTTGTTTTGACAAAGTAACACCAGAAATTCGTCCGGTCCAATCACCACTCAAGGAGCTAGACGAGTACATGATTTCTACAAAAACAATTTCTGAAACGGATGACATTTTGTTATTTTGGAAAAATCAAGAAGAACAATATCCGACATTATCAACTATTGTACGTGAACTTTTTTCAATACCAGCCTCCAACACAATAGTAGAAAGGTTATTTTCTGCATCCAAAATTATCGTTAATGATAAAAGAACCAATTTATCACACGAAAAACTCAATCAACTGTTGTTTCTAAAGAAAAATTCAACCCGATTAAAAGAGATACACAATGAAAATTTAAGCAATAGCCAAACGCAATCAAGAAAAAAAACATTAATATCCGGTGAAGATGTTCAAACAGTATGTGCTAATGATCAAATGAACAATTCTATTTTGTCCTTAAATGAAAATGATCAAAGTAATAATGACGACGACGATGATCCAACTCAAGATTTCCAGGACGACAACAAAAATAGTATCGACATTGATAATATATTTGTAAATTTATAGTCACTAAATGTAAATTAAGTCAAGATATTATACTCAAGTGTTTTGTTGTATATTTTTCGATTTTTTAAATAAATTAAGTATATTTTGATGAAATATTACATAAGTAATCATAGAATAAGAACTTTTTAGTTTGCTCAGCAGTTTCTTTGCTTAAAAAAGTCACTGAAAAACATTTTTTCTTCGGATAATTCTGAAAAAATTTCTAAGGCCCGAACCCGAACCCGGGCCCGTACTTTTAAGAATTTGCTGCCCGCGCCCTACCCGCGCCCGTGCGGGTACGGGTACGGGTACGGGTTATGGTCGGACCCGATGGTCTCTAGTGTGCAGTGTGGGATGGGTGGGGTGGGTGGGTATGACTATGGCTATTAGTCTTCTCTTTACCCACCCATGCCCACACCCGCAATGATCTAGAGAACCGTAAATGATAGAAAATCCGTTCAAACTAGATATGAAAGTATCGAGATAATTAAAATAACGTCATAAAGTAATCTTAGCCAATAGTCTATTTATTCACATCTGATCTAAGACAGTGAATCATGAAGATAATTAAATCTTCAATCGAAATCGTTCTCGATAATTATGTTGATAAGGAAGAATAGAGTTTTCTCAGTTACGAATTTTGAAATGGTGGATTTTTTTATCTTATTCTCAAGATTTTCGAAAATTCGGTAGGTATGCTTCACAGAGCATTCGTATTCGAGCGAAACTTGAATACCATCTAATTAAAATGACCTCAAGGGGGAACAAAGTGATTTCAAGCACAGAAATCAAATTGAAGTCAATAGAAATCAATAGAAATCACAGAAACCACAGAAGGGTGTGGGTGTGTGGTGTCTATCTCTTTCTCATTGACACCACACCCACACCCACACCATGTTCCCTACAACCTCAGTCATTCTCCGAGCACTTCCGTACATTTACATCAAACTGTCATGTACTCCAAACAATTTGCTTAGCGGTTTGCTTTTTTGTCTCACTTACAGGGAACTCTAAATTCAAATTATACCAAATATCATTAGGATAAAATTTAAACTTTGCCTTTGGCGGTGTGGGTACCTGAGTGCCTTTTTTGTAATTTTCGAAGTGATCTTGTGCAGCTGAAGCTTCATTTATATTCGAATTAGAATTAGACATTTTATTTATAAGTGCTATATGTAACAGAAGGGTATGTATTCAAACTGAGAATACTCTTTTGATTTCGTCGAGGTGATTTTATTTTTGTAGAGGTGTTGGATTCTGCAAAACTCAATTTATCACATATTTTGAAAAAATGAATTGTTTTTTTGTTTGTTTCATTATCAATCGAAAGAGAGGAACATCAAAGACTATCTTTTGAGTTTTCTTTCAATAGGAAGAATGTGAATGTCTCGTGTCGAGACAATTCATAGAAAGAGAAAGAGAAGAAAAAACATCACAATGCACGCGAGAGTCTATTGGAGAGAAAATCGTTGCACACGATGATTATCTTTATCGGTGACATAGAGATTCCCATATTGATCGAAAGACAAACCAGTGGGGATATTGAACTGATTTGCTCCTGCTCCTCGACCTTCACCATTTCTACCCATAATTACAGTGCCTTGTTTACCTCCTTGAGTCCAACGCATTACACGATGATTTGCCGAGTCTGCCACATAGAGTGTACCCAACGTATCGACGAAGAGTCCTTGAGGATAATACAATTGTCTCAGAGCATTCCCTGCGTCTTGACCCCCAGCGACGACAATGCCTTCTTTTGCATCTTTATTCCATTTCATTACACGATGATTCCAGTGGTCTGACACGTAGACATTCTGTTGTCGATCGACAAAGAGATAACCCGGATTGTTGAGTTGATTAAGATCATTACCTTTGCCATTGCCACCAGCCACGAGAGTGCCATTCTTGTCTCCCAACTGATATCGTCTTACTTCATGTTTTTTGGTGTCAGAGACGTAGAGATATCTCTGATCGTCCATAGCTAATCCTCTACAATCGATGTTGTCGATGATGATTTCTCCTTGTGTTGTGTCACTACGACGAGACCATCTTACAACTCGTCGATTTCTGTAATCGCAAATAAGGAGACTATCCGCCTCTTTGTCAATCAATACATCAGTTGGGTAATCCAATTCATCTAATTGACTTCCTTGACCTTTACCACCCGCAACGACTTGTCCATTCGTCGTATCACCTTTCTTCCATTGCATGATACGATGATTGTAGTAGTCAGCAATGGCCACTGCTTGATCATCAGCAAGGCAGAGACCTTCAGGGCCTTAGAGTTGATGGATGGCATTGCCTTCCCCGTTGCCCCCAGCAACAGTCACTCCATTCTGTGTCCATTTGACATTCGCAGGAATAGTGGGTATAACTATAAGAAATCATGGAAATCTTCATCATCTCGGTCACTTGGTAGTATTAGAAATATCGACATGGAAAATGTAAAAAGAACTCTCAAGAAAAAGCTTTGCTCAATTTGATGTAGATTGAGAATACCCTTGTCGATCTAGTTGCTTGTTTGTCTTGGATGGATTCAAGAAGATTCTTAAGTTTTTTTTGGTTCGACAGGAAACATGAGAACATTGGAGAGAACTCTTCCAATGTAAAATTCTAAGAATGATACAAGAGAAGGATTTGAAAGGAGGCCAGGGAATTCTTGGATCAAGATTGAATTTTACTTCATTTTGACTAGCAGTGCGACTTATGAGAAGGTAATCTAGTGTAAGGAAGAATTCTTTTCTTTTGCTCCCTTGAGATGAGCTACAGTAGGGTGCAAAAGTCTTTGTCTCTCGTTTGTGCCAATTTTCTCGAAGCATACTTTAGAGAGTTTGTGACAGAGTTTTTCGAGGGCAGCGTTAACAGTAAGGAAGTATCAAAGTATCTCATGGAAACATGAACACCTAGAAGATAATTTTATTCGTGGAGAAAATGTCTCATGATTGAATGATCACACATGAGAAATGTTTTCCCATTGTAAGCTTTTTTTAAGCGACTTTTATTGACTTCCGGTGATATAAAGAACCTTAAATCGCTTAAAATTGTTCATATTTAGCTATTTCAAGTCGCTTTCTTGATTACAGCACTTTTGACTGCTTATTCTTTATATATTGCGCTTAAAAGTACTACTCAGGTTTCTCTTTTATTGAAGTACTGATCAGCACACTGATCAACTATTCCTTACAAAAACGATTCCAATTTTTCTTATGTATGAACTTTAATGACTCATTATCTTCAAGGAGTTAACTATTTTTGTGTCCTTTAGTATCGAGAATCAATATAAAATTCACTACATTATCTCATGAATTATCTTTATGTCGTATCTAAAGATAGATAAAGTATATGAATCAACGGAATAAAATTAAATGGAGATATTTTCTCATTCATATAACAGAAAGATTTTATATTAGAACCTTGAGGATGAAAAATTTTGATGACATCATTTTCTTAGAGGAACATGATCCACTTTTATCCTCAAAAGTTTTTATAATGTAATAGCCTACGATATCACAAGCAATAAAGTTAAAATAACGTCTATACAAGGCACTGTAATTCATTTTCACTTCTCATTCTTACATATAATTTTCACTGAGTCAGCCATTGGGCCCTTTTATTGATTTGCTTTGTCTCGATATTGAATTTTAAAACAGTTCAGTGTATCTACTTTTACTGTTTCTTCGCTTTGAAAAATTAAGAAAAAAAGTTAGTTATCTTCATCCGCATCTCATTAGATTTATATTAATTGTCATACGGTAACTGATAACTATTTCTAGCACACTTTCACTGTGTGTTTCCTTTCAGAAAGCGCTCAATGGTAATTTCTCGAAGTCTTCGTCGGTGAGTTTTTTTAGTATAAGGTAGTTTTTCACAATAAGATCTGCTTGAATAAATACCACCGAAAATTATTTTGATTCAAAGAAAATTTGACGGTCAAATGAAGCGCAAACGGCTTTACGAAAAAGATATTGCATTGAAGTATTGTGCCCATTGAATATTTCGCAAGATTTTATTGGAATTTTGTTTTGGAAAGACACTTCAATTGGAAAAAATCCAACATAAAAATTAAGAGAAAAAAAATAGTAGGGGAAAATCTCTCGAATGCGATCTGATTATTGAAATCGAAAAATAATCTAATAATAAGTACTGTCAAAAAGCCAATGAAATGAGTAAAAAAAAAGTATGATAATATATCGATGGAAATTTAATAATTTTTGGTTTTGATGCTTAGGTTCAAGCAATTTTTTAGTGGTGAAATCTTGGCTGAAATATTCAATTTTAAGTACTTTTAATTGCTTAAAATGTACGCTTATTAAGTAAAACTTTTAACAGATCTAAGCTAGCTTTTTCGCCGAAATTTTCACATGAGTATGAAGCTTGCTTTCACATGAATTCAGTTGTTGGTTGTCTTAGATGGTGTATTGGGTTGAAGTAACTTATAAGCATACTAGTCTGCTTGCTTGTTTTCGATATTTTATAAATTGAGCATTGTTGCTGAACACTCAGTTTTTGTCAGTAACTGTATTCATAGCAAGAAGAGCATAATTCAGTTTAGAAGATTTACATCAGATTTGATATTGTCTATACTATAGATGATAGATTGAGTTGAATAGTCGCACTTTTACGAGTTATCAAACGACACTATATACGTATATTATTCATGTCTTTATTTGAATGTTTTTTTTCTCTCAACTATATGAAGTAGCATATACGATATATGAAAATTTTTATACCTTCCACATATAAATGAACTATCTGATCTCGCGAACCTCATTTGAAATGCTTTGTAACAGAGCTTTCTAGAAAAAAATTATATCTCACCGTGTTTTCCTATTGTTTGAATAGACGTAGAAAAATTATAAAATATTCAGCAATTTTCTACGATTAATGGTCATAATTGAATGTATGCGTTTCATCCATCCTAATTATATAAAAATAAAAGCAACTGAGAAAACACTTAATTTCTGTTGTCGAACTAATTGTTCTGTGTCTTTCTCTGATAATTATTGATTGGCTTATGTTAAATATCAATGGCTAAAATTAGAAATCATCTTTGAAAAGCTTTTTCATATATTTGATCTGCATTTTTTTTGCGAGATATTCATTTTAAAATATCATTTCTCAAAGGTAACATTAATGTATCTCATCAATAATTCAATCATTTATTGAAAATATTCATCAAACTATAGACAGTCTAAGAATAATTATATGTTTAAAGCTGATTTCACCATCAACAAACTAAACTATTTCCATTTGATCGAGTCAATATAAGAAAATAGTTATGTTAGTAATCAGTAACAGTATCTTAATGTGAAATACAATTGTACTGCTAATTGTGATAGCTGAAGAAAACTGTATCATCTTATGAAAGAATCAAAGTCGCTTTTTTTCTTATCTTATGGTTACGAGAAAAAAGGTTGCTAACTTCATTTCAATTCATTTCTATGAATGCTTTTTGGAAAATAATTATTCTATAGTCTGACTATTTGGTTCAAAAACTTATTTCACCAAGTCTTCTCTTGATTTCCCTATTTTATACTTGTACTTCGGTGTTAATTTGTTTTTGTTGAGAAAAAATAAAGTTTCATGAAAAACAATTTTCGAACAACACTATTTGTAATTGCCTATCGTCATATACCAATGCAAAGTAAAATGGATGCTATTTAAAATTTCATTATAAAGAAAGTAAATGAATAGATTCACAAAATACTTCTGTTTTCTTTTCGCTGCATATAAAAGCACATTAGAAATAATTATAACCAGATTTTCTTTCTTGTTATTGAAAAAGAACAAGCTAGTTAGATATAAAGAAATCGATTTCAAATGAATCTGAAGGCTCTGTCTCACTGTTTGTTTTTATTTTCTTAAAATCATCCAAAAGCTAGTTTCACTATTCTATCCGATAAAAATTGACTCGTTATCAAAAAGTAACATGTTTATTTATGATACAGATAATATCACTTCAGTTCGATTATATTCTAAAATCGTTATCGATCATTTTCTAATTGTGGTAATATTATTAGAACAGTGCTGTATAAATTTCTTTTTGTAAATATATCAAGTCTTGTTCGAATCAAATCAAAATTTTTTCACGTTGGATTGAACTGTCTTAAAATTATTAAAGATATTTTGAAACAAAAACATTAAAATAGAATGATCTAAACAAAAATTCTCTGAAAAATGAACGATTTTCTTCATGTTAACAGAATGAATATATGTTGTGGTCAGAATTGAAATTCAGTCAAATTTAAAATTTGACCAGTCAAAATTGAAATTTTAATTTTGCCTAGGCAGAATTGAAACTTTAATTTTGACTGACATTCTATCAGTCAAAATTGTAATTTTATTTTTGACTAGACAAAATTACAATTTTGTGTTAATGAGTAGAAGAAAAAAAGAAAGACGCGTACAATTAAAGTATCAACAATTTCTCTTATTTCACAGTAGTTTTTAACTAATATCATAGAAGTTCTAGAATAATTTAATCCATGTTTGAACAGCCACCCCTCTTTGAATGGCATTTTGTAGAGCAAAAAACATTTTCTCTTTTGCATGGGCATATTTTCGTTGCGCATTTGCCTCGACAATTGCAAGTCTGTCCAGTTGTCGAACCACGAGAATATAGTTTTGTAGCTGCAATAATGGTGATTGGTTTAAGATTACTAATATCTAAATTTTTTAATTCATTGGGGCAGGCTTCTTTCAAATTCACAAATTGTCCAGCTTCAAATGTATGATCCAAAATTCCATATTGACAAATTAATTTAAATAAGAAGATATTATTTTTTTCAAATTTTTCACTAATAATACAAGGCAAGTACTTTGGATCCGTATTTGTTCGATCAGCTGAATGAATTTCAATACCAACACAATCATTCAAATCAAAATTATTTGCAACGAGTTTAATGCTATCTTGATGTAATTTCATTTTTTTATTAGCAGTTGCTAAATAATGATCTGTAGCAGCTTTACGAATCGTGGAATGTTTTGTTGATGTTGTTGTTTTAGTTGAAGATGCTGCTGGTGCATTAATTAATGAAATTGAAGAAACATTATCAGATAATTGACGAACAAGATCAACAATATCAGTATCGACTACTTCATCTAAATTAATTGGATTATCATCTCTATCTTCAATTAAATCATCATTTAATTCATCGATAGGAGTTGGCAAATCCTCTTCATCATCGATACCACTTTGATGTACTAACTTCCAAAAATCCGAATCAGAACGAGGTTGCTGCCCGAACATTACTTCATAAGGTGTTGCTTTGGTGACAGTAGACTTTCGAGTATTTAAACCATAGACCACAGGTAATAAACCATAAGACCAATTGGATGAATTGTTAGTACACATCCATTTGCCGAGAGCATCACACAAAACTCCATTTGCACGTTCGATGCATCCTTGGCTTTGTGGATGCCTCGGCCTACCGCGAATAAAACATAAATCTCGAAAAAGAACTTTTAATTCCGTAATAACACTTGATACAAATTCACGACCATTATCACTATGAAGTAATCGTGGCGGTCCAAATACAAAAAATAATTCACGTAATCTAGTAGCAACTTCATCAGCAGATTTGGTTTTCAATGGAAATGCCCACGAAAATTTACTAAAATGATCGATACAATTTAAAATCCAACAGTAAACAAGATCAGATGATATTTTATCAGGCCGTGTTCTCATATCGATGAGATCGATTTGAAGACGTGTCATTACACCTAATGAAATAATTGGTTTTGATGCGACATGTTGTTTAATTGGTTTCCTTGTTTGACATGGAATACATTGTTTCAAGAATATTTCAATACAAAACCGAGGAATCCAAGAATATTGAGAATTTAACTCAGAACTGGTCTTCTCGCGACCACCATGTGAAACATTAGTATGTGCTTCATTTATAACATTGTAAAATGCTTCATAAACACAAACTGGCTTTTTTAATTTTGCACAAACAACAATATCAATACCAGCTACTTTAATCAAGAGAAATTTCTGTTTCGACCAATAAACAAATGCTGATGAATATGGATCACTGGATGTACCTTTCGGTAATAGCAAACATTTCAAAATGTCGTTATAAACTTGCTGTTTAATAACACTTTTATCACGAAATTTTTTACTCAATGAATTAATATATTTATCTACATTTTCATAAAAATTCTTCTCATTATTATCTTGAACAGTGCTTGCACCCGTCTCCATTATTTTTTATAATTATGATATTATGTGTGCAAGTATCTATATATAAGTATAGCCAACAGATGAAAGAAAGAAAGAACAATTAAGATAAAACATTTTATCTTCTTCTACTCATTAACACAAGATTGTAATTTTGTCTAGTCAAAAATAAAATTACAATTTTGACTGATAGAATGTCAGTCAAAATTAAAGTTTCAATTCTGCCTAGGCAAAATTAAAATTTCAATTTTGACTGGTCAAATTTAAAATTTGACTGAATTTCAATTCTGACCACAACATATACATATGTGGAATGATAAAATCTAAAGATCGTGGAATATTTGGAATACATTTATGACGTTCTCGACTAAAAGCAGCTTCTAAATTTAAATTTAAATGAAAATACGAATTTCAAAAGAAACGAATTAAGAATTTACTCATATGTTGTGGATGTGTTGATAGTTGCTGTGCTTCTGAGGATAAATTTATCTTTCTCATTTCTTGTTCAATAAGCAGAGCAACTGGTGTTAATTCTTCACGAAGACGTCGTTTAACTTGTGCTCTAAATACTCGAATCTCTTGTTTTGCAATCGAACGCCCATGAAGATGATGAATTTCTTCTTCAGTAATTATTGAATGTCCACCAGTACTAATATTTCTGGTTGTGATGAGTGTTGCGGACCAAAAGCGAGTCTCACATCTCGAATAATATTGTACTTTAGCCTCTTTATTTAAAGGGTAGCTATATTCATTCATCATTAGAAGGTTGTTGGTGATGTTTCCTTTCTTGTAGCATGTTATATTCTTCTTGTTCTTTCTTTGTTTCTTTCTTGCTTCTTTCTCGCTACATTCTTCCTTCCTTTCTTCTTTCTTACTACATTCGTTCTTTATATGATTGGACATTGTTTTGTCCTTATTCTTTTTGTTGTGTGTTCTGTCAAGGTCAATCACAAGACGAACAATGGCCTGACTATTTTTATTGCGTAATAGAAAATTACGCAATATTATTTTCCTTGCGCTTTATATATATCGAAGATATATAAAATACGGTCAGATAAGTTGTTATCCGTGATTGTATACAATTCTATCGTTAGGAATTGTTTTAGTAATTTGTTCTTGTTGTTATTTCAAAACGTGAAATAAAAACATATATAAAACTTCGTTCTTATATATACAAGGGCAAATCTACATTGGCGACGAGAGTTTTTTCCTTCTTTAATTCAATGTTGACTCTTCCAACACAAGACAATTCTTTTCTGCTTACTCGTCCAATTCATTCATAAATTATATTCGTGATATATAATTATATATGGCTAAGTCGATGCCGACACCCACATTTCAATCACCAGCAATTTCTTCAATTCCTGCACTTCATGCTTTTGATTCTCATAGTAGTACTTGGCAATCTTCTCGGGATCGTATTAACTTTTATTTCAAAGCAAATCGCATTGAAACCGATGAAGATAAAAAAAAGCCTTGTTTCTATGGTCTGTTGGTGATACAACTTATAATTTATTAGAGTCATTAATTTCTCCACGATTATTAACCGATGATGATACTAAATTCATCGATGTGATTAAACTATTAGATGTGCATTATGATGCAAAAAGAAATATAATGACTTCTACGTATGATTTCTATTCTTGTTATCAAAAATCCGGTCAACCATTCGCTGAATGGAAAGCGGAATTATGCGAAAAGCTTCGTCATTGTGCTTTTACCACATCAGCTTTACATCGTAGACCGCAAGACCGTGCACTTCGTGATATGTATGCGATAGGAGCTAATAGCAATAAAGTTCGACAAGCATTACTTAAGGAACAAGATCCTGATTTAGAAACAACTGAAAAGATAACCCAATTAGCTGAACGTTTGGAAGAAGATGTTCGTCATTTTTCTGCTCCAAATAATCATAATGACTATTCAGTGGCCAAGCTACACAACCGTCAACGACACCAAAAACAACCAGATCATAATTCATTTAAAAAAGATAATTATAAAGCATGTGAAACATGCGGATCAAATAAACATCTTCGATCAAAATGCAAATATCGTGAGTTTATTTGTAATTTTTGTAAACGATCTGGTCATTTAGAACGAATATGCAGACAAAGAAATGAAAAACAAAATTCAACCAAACACATAACTACAATTTTTAAATTAAATAATCTTGATCGAATTGAACAACTTAATAATTATTCATGTACTGTGCCATTGAAAGTCAATGATCATGATATTGATTTTGAATTAGATACTGGAACATTTAATACAATTATTAGTATCTACGATTGGTATAAATTGGGATCACCTACTATTCATCCATCTCAATTAGAATTGAAATGTTATAGTGGAGCACGTATTAAAATTAAAGGTGAATGTTATGTTACAGTTCAATATCAAAACAAAAATTTTCAATTATTAATGATAATTGTTAATGGTAAAAGTGAACCACTTCTTGGTCTTAAATGGATTAACATATTACAACTGGACTTAAACAGTCTTATTCATACACGAATTCCTATTGAACATCACATTAACAAGGCATATGATGTTTCAAAACTTCATTTAACATTAAAAAAATTATGAAAATATGTTAAATAAAAAGCTTGGACATTGTACTAAAGTTCAAGCTCATATTCAACTGAAATCTGATGCTATACCAAAATTTTTCAAACCACGGCCAATACCATTTGCATATCTTACAGGTGTTAAAGAAGAAATTGAACGTAATGTTAATGCTGGTATTTTAGAACGTATTGATGCTTCGCCTTGGGCAGCACCAATAGTTCCAATTAAAAAACCAAATGGTAAAATTCGAATTTGTGGCGACTTCAAAGTTACAATTAATGCTCAAATATTAGTTGATCAACATCCAATTCCATCAATTGATGAACTTCTGTCTCGACTTAATAATGGTGAAAAATTTACAAAATTAGATTTATCAGATGCTTATCTTCAAGTAGAATTAGACGAACAAAGTAAAAGTCTAGTTGTTATTAATACACCATTGGGTTTATTTCGATACAATCGTATGCCATTCGGTATTTCAAATGCACCGGCAATTTTTCAAAGAATTATTGATCAAGTAATTGCTGGTATTTCAAATTCAATTGCGTATCTTGACGATATATTAATTACTGGTAAAAATGAAGAAGAACATTTGCAAACACTTGAAATGGTTCTTAAACGTTTATCAGAATTTGGATTTACATATAATCCAGAAAAATGCTTATTTTTTCAAGATGAAGTTTCATATCTTGGTTTTATAATTGACAAAAACGGAAAACGTCCTGATCCAAGTCGTGTTGAAGCTATTATACATATGCCTGCACCAAAAAATGTTAAAGAAATTGAAGCTTTTATAGGTAAAATTAACTATTATGGAAAATTTATTTCAAATTTTTCACACAAATGTAAACCATTAAATGAATTACGAAAAAAAAATACCCGATGGGTATGGACAAAAGAATGTCAGTCATCATTTGAATGTCTTTTACATGAAATTTCGAAAACAACTACATTAGTACACTGTGATCATCGATTACCACTTATTTTAGCTACAGATGCTTCAAATTATGGTTTAGGAGCTGTTCTTTTACATCGTTATTCTGATGGTTCAGAAAAACCAATAGCTCATGCTTCAAAAACATTAAAAAATACGGAACGTAATTATAGTCAAATCGAAAAGGAAGCACTTTCAATAATATTTGGTATAAAAAAATTTCATCAATACTTAGCTGGTCGTACATTTGAACTTGTTACTGATCATAAACCTTTATTGTCTATTTTTAATCCAACAAAAGGTATACCAGTAACAACAGCAAACAGGCTTCAACGTTGGGCAATATATCTTATGGGATATAATTATAGCATACGTTATAAACCTACGAAATTACATGGAAATGCTGATGCATTATCAAGATTACGAATACCATATAATAATTCATTTATTGACAGTGATGCAATTCAAATAAATTATATTCAACAACACCTTATTGAACAATGGCCATTAAAACCAGAGGAAATTGCAAAAGCAACCACCAATGATGATATACTTAAACAAGTAAGGCATTTTACTCTTACTAATTGGCCTTCTTCATTTTCTAAATCAACAAATCCAAAATGAATTCCATATTTCAACAATCGTTATTCACTATCTGTCATTAATCGTTGTATTCTATTTGATACTCGTATAATTATACCAAGACAATTACAAGATCGAGTAATTCATATGTTACACCGTGGTCATATCGGTATAATTAAAATGAAACATTTAGCTCGAACTTGTTGTTGGTGGCCAAATATCGACAAGGATATTTCTGATATGATAAAATCTTGTACTATTTGTTCAAAATTACAACCATTACAAAAACCAACATTTAACTCATGGAAGGAACCTAAGCAAGTTTGGTCTCGTTTACACATGGATTTCGCCGGACCAATTATGAATTCCAAATGGTTAATAATAGTTGATGCTAAATCGAAATTTCCAATAGTGGTCGATATGAAAAACAATACATCAGCTAAATATGTACGTGATGCACTTGAACAAGTTATTGATTGGTTTGGTCCTCCACAAACATTAGTTACTGATAATGGTCCACCATTTAATAGTTATGAAATGAAAAAATTTTACGACAAATATGCAATTAAACATATTACATCACCTCCTTATCATCCAGCCAGTAATGGCTTAGCAGAACGATTTGTTCGTTCTTTTAAAGAAGGAATGTTAAAAGAACAACAAGCGGGACAAACAAATAAATTTTGTGCAATTCGAAATGTATTACGATGTTATACTCTGAAAAAAATAAAGGAGGTTTACAGAACCCTCCGAAAAGGTTCTGTAGATTTTCAAAATGCTCCAAATGTGTTCAAAGTCTCAAGAAAAGGATAAAAATTTTGGCAGAGCCTTTTGAAAGTTCTGCGTTTTACCCAAGTGCAGAACCATCTCTTACAGAACCTTTTTTTGCTGTACAGAACCGAAAAAAAGGTTCTNTACAGAACCTTCAAGGTTTCGTATTTTCTCACGGAACCTTTTTTTGCTGTACAGAACCGAAAAAAAGGTTCTGTAAGAGATGGTTCTGCACTTGGGTAAAACGCAGAACCTTCAAAAGGTTGTGTCAAAATTTTTATCCTTTTTTTTGAGACTTTGAACACATTTGGAGCATTTTGAAAATCTGCAGAACCTTTTCGGAGGGTTCTATAAACCTCCTTTATTTTTTTCAGAGCTGTTCTAGGATAATGCAAATAGAATTTTTTTCCACTAAATGACATATCTTTCGATAAGAAATATCAACTTTCGTTCAATCTTCTGAACATAACTAGTTTCAATCATGCTTATTTAGATGAAAGGTTTTCACTTCGTATTGTCAAAAATGCAATTTTACCATTTACTATTTGATTCTTTTTTTTCTATCAACAAAGATGAACTTTTAAGGTGTTCTTTTAGTCTTTTCAAGAATAAACTTGCTATATTGAAATAGTTTTCATTGACTGTTAAATATATGTTGATTTATTTGTTTTCATAATCAAAATTTCTTACCATCACAGGAAGATATTCAATGTATAATTTTCGTTATTTTCTAATGAAAAATGTATGCCAAAGATAACAGATCGTCAATAAATGTTGTCGGTGCATAGACGATGTAACACGACAACATAAAAGATCAATTAGCGGTCTAATCAATATCACAAGATTTGTTTTTTTGTCACTCTTAGGAATGCTTCTGATCTTTACGATCGATTGCACAACAATCAATTAAACCATCAAAAGACCACTTTATGTAGTGAGCGGAATGTTAAATTTTACAAACAGAAATGAAATTCATTTGGTCTCGATTACTTACCAATTGTCTATTTCTTACGAATAACAAAAATGACTATAAATAGTAATGGTTTTCAACGTTAGAAATCATTCCCCATCTTTCTTTCTCTTTTTACTATATTACATGTATATTTTATTTTTTAACTATTTTAGCTTGTATTCATAACTGGCTATGGTTCAATAGCATAGGTAAATATTAGTTTTAGTTCTTTTATTTTATTTTTTTTGTTGTCTCAGCTTTTTATCCCATTTATTTATTTTAATTCTATATAATGATAATTGTCTTTCTATTATCTATTTTAGTGATACAAAAAGTAAGTATAATTTTGTATATATTGTAAATATTTTACGTCTTACGGAGGCCTTCCATACATCGGCGTGAAAACTGGCCAAGCCTATCTTGGTGCCCATAGCACTTACAGGCCGCATATAGATCTTCCTGTTGTATGTTCTATACACGCTAGATCTATGTCTGTACGTGAAGAGTCTTGGCTCTCTGTGGCACCACCAAGGTAGTTCTTGGTCGCGCGAGCGACTATTAGCTGGTAAGCAAAAAAAATAATTTTCTCGTTCCAATCAAATTCATTTCTGCTTATTTCGTTTTATTTCATCTCAATTTCTTCAACAGCAAAGTAAATATGATTACTTTCACTTATCTTATTCCAAACAAATAAAATTAATTGTTATTTTTATGTTTTAGTTCTATTCAACAAACAAATTCAATCCAAACGAAAATAGTTACAACTGTGCATTTTTTTCATGAAGTTTTTTAGTTTTTTGTAGCTTCTGTTGTTTTGATTTTAAAAATAAACATTATTCAAATAACTCAAAAATTTTCTTTTCCTTCCACTAACAAATTAATTTCATTTCAATCATAAATATTTTGTGAAAATAAAACAAATTTTATTTTACTACGAAATATTTTAATTTTTACCAATAAATTATTGTATTTTACTACGAAATATTCTTCAGAAGTCATACAAAATTTTATTTTTTCATTTAAATCATAAATATTTTAGGAAAATAACACAAATTTTATTTTTGATTGTAATAATAAATATTTTCAAAAACACAATTTATTTTTCACTGTAATAATTAATATTTTTTGCGAAAAACAAAAATTCTTTTATTTAATTCATTTCTTTTCATTTAACAAATAAATAAAAGGAGAAGAAAAGAAACATATGACGTAATTTTATATTTGAGCTTTTTTCTTTTCTTTGAAGCGAAAAAGTAAAAGAAAATTTCTTTTTTTTTGTTCATTTATTTCAAAGTATAGAAAAAGAAACGAACAAAGAAAAAACAATTCACAAATCTCATTCGATAGAAAATCGTTGAACACGATTATTACTCATATCGGCGACATAGAGATTACCATGTCGATCGAAAGACAAACCACGGAGGTACTGGAACTGATTTGCTCCTGCTCCTTCACCATTTCCCCCCGCAACTACAGTGCCTTGTTTTGCTCCTTGAGCCCAACGCATTACACGATTGTTCGACGAGTCTGCTACATAGAGAGTATCCAACTTATCAACGAAGATTCCTTCAGGCAAAGACAATTGTGTCAGAGCATTCCCGTAGCCTTGTCCTCCAGCAACCACAATACCTTCTGTTGCACCTTTATTCCATTTCATTACACGATGATTGCAGACGTCTGATACGTATACATTCTGTTGTCGATCGACAAAGAGATAATGCGGCTCGTTGAGTTGATTCAGTCCATTACCTTTACCATTACCACCAGCTACGAGAGTGTAATTCTTCTTACCCAATTGATATCGTCTTACTTCATGTTTTCCGATATAAGAGACGTAGAGATATCTCTGGTCATCTATTGCTAATCCCCAACATTTCATGTTATCGAGGAGTATTTCATCTTGTGTTGTATCACTAAGACGAGACCATCGTACAACTCGTCGATTGTTTCGATCACAAATAATGAGACTATCCGTCTCTTTGTCAATTAATACATCAGTTGGAGCTTCCAATTGACGTAATCTCTTTCCTTTGCCTTTACCACCAGCAACAACTTGTCCATTCGTTGTATCACCGTTCTTCCATTGCATGATACGACCATTGCTGAAGTCAGTAATAACCACTGTTTGATCATCATCAACGAAGAGACCAAAAGGGCTGCTGAGTTGATCAGTGTCATCCCCTCTCCCATTACCTCCAGCAATAGTCACTCCGTTCTGTGCCCATTTAGCATTACCAGGAATATTAACTAGAAAAAAAAACATAAGAATCAAAGGAGATCTCTCTCTCTGCTGGAGTCATAGTATTATTAGAAAAGAAGACATGGAAAGTAGTCTGAAAAGAGCTAATCTCTAGACACGCGTATGATTCTTTTAGCTAAAAAGAAATCCATTTGCTCTCCTGCTGAAACTCGTCCTATCTCTCTGTTGGATGTATTCCAAAAAATAGGAGAGAAACTTTTCCTCACGCGCTTCCAAGATGTGTTAGACAGAAGAGGTATTCTTCCTGATACTCAATCAGGCTTTAAATATAAGTTCAGAC
The DNA here is from genome assembly GCA_905331475.1 of Rotaria socialis. Lineage (NCBI taxonomy): Eukaryota > Metazoa > Rotifera > Eurotatoria > Philodinida > Philodinidae > Rotaria > Rotaria socialis. Next base: position 421,414 of record CAJNYU010000011.1, read on the forward strand.
TACAAACTCTTTTACTGTTGTTCTTAGAGGACGTTCATAGCTTAATGTCGAATAGTGCCCCGGTCAGTACAATTTTCGTAGATTTCAGGTCAGCGTTCGACCAGCTTTGGCACATAGGTTGTATAGGTAAACTACGTAGATTAGGCATCCCATGCTCCTACCTATATTGGATAGAAGCTTGGCTAATAACTAGACGAGGATACATTGAAATCAATGGTAAAAAGTCGCGGTGGTTTTCAATCGAAAAAGGAGGTCCCCAAGGGGGTATCCTAGCACAATCTCTGTTTATTACCTACCACTGTGACATGGGACAATTCCTACCTTGGTGTACTAGCCACTTTTTCGCCGACGACCTCGCGGCGGTCGTCGCTGGTCAGCTAGGAAAGCGCTACACGGATCAATGTCTGGACTTAGAAAAGAGAATCAAACTATTTCTGAATCAGCTCGAATATTATTCTCTTCTAGCTGTTCAACCGATTAATTTCGCTAAGACAGAGGCACTATATAGCG
>CAJNYU010000012.1:0-48918 GCA_905331475.1 Rotaria socialis
TAATAAATTATTGTCAAGAAAAATTACTTCGTGCCGCTTCATTCGATTTACCATTGACTCTTTCAACGCAAACATCATCCGAATGTCAAAATTTGATTCAACAATATTATGAAATGCGCCAATTAATTACATTCGGTAGACTTATCGAACAGTCTCTCGAAAATTCTGATCCTTCTCTTCGAGTTATTTATACATATACGCAAATCTATCATACCATTGATAATCTTCCCGCTAATATCGAAGAAGTTAAATTGAGTGCTTTTCGAACAGAACTTGAATTGACCAGAAAAATTAAACGTCACTATCAAACGTCAACAAATATTCGTCTTCTTCTGATTCGCGTTGATTATCATGATGAACATCAACATTTTCTTTCACTAAAACATATTATACAAAATGAATATATACAATCCAGTAATCAAAGTGTTTGGCTTATATTTCATTTACAACGTAATCTTCTCAATCAAATAACCAATGATGTTCTATTTGGTGGTTGGTTAGTAGATATGATTGATGATCTCAATGATCGAGAGTTGATTCCTAAACACATATTAGATAATCCTTCGTACAATGATCTTGCTTGTCAACCAGAATATCGTCTATCTGAATGTCGATTCGATGGAGATAATCATTTATGTTCATCAAAATTTAATTTATTCGATACTATATTTGATGAAGTGGTTGACCGATGCCTATCGAAATTTCGTTATATAAATTTTCGAAAAACAGACGAAGAAAATATTAGCGAAAGACGTTCAATGCTTCTTCAACGAATTATTGAACATCGAATTAATTCAACATCAAACGGTCTTCATCTTCGTTCGATCATAATCGAAAATTTGATGATATTAATCAAGAAATGCCCACCACCTGATAAAACACGTTTTGTCGATTGGAGACACGATATTCTAACAAACGTAGTTACCATTGCAAGTTCGCGCTCATTCTATGATGCATTTCAAGTCACAATATCACTGTTTTACGAAGCCTATCTATCACTGCTATTGGCTCATCTTGAAAAATATCAGTTTTTCGATGCCTATTTCTTTCTTGCAAATAATCACGATGAGATCATGCGAAATTATTTATCCAAACTCTGGATAGATTCATTGAAAGCATCATTAGAAGCAATTGACATGACAACAATGAATCTTGATGTTATCGATATTTCATTGGTCTTTGGTCTTCGACTACCCTGTGCAGCAATTGAATATGAAAACATTCGAAATATTCGAAAGAAGTTAGAAGAAAGTGATCAGCCATTTTCATCAGATCATAATAATTATGATCTTTCTCATCTTGCTCAAATATATAAATCGGATGATGAGGATGACAAACTGCTGCAGATTATTTTCAATGAAAAACCGTGGTTTCAATTGTATTTTCGTGATCAAATAGCAATGCATTTAGCTGAATTTAAAATTCAACTTTCAACTGATTTTGTTTTTGATTTAATAAGCAATAATCCAAAGCAAACAATAAAACAACATAAACAATTGTTTCTTGTTGAATATGTTGAATTAACAGAAATTCTTCGTTTATTTGAAATAAGTTTAAAATTAGTTAGTGAAGAAATACCCCTAAATATAATCAAAAAACAATTGATTAAAGCACCACATGACGCAATTGAATCTTCAGAATTTCATACACTGGCATTAGTCAATAATGAAACATTCTATCAAATACCACCGAGAAAAACAACACTTGACAAACAATTCATTTTCGAACGTGAAGGTGATCCTATGATTGAAACGGGTCTAATGAATTTAATCGAACTCATTCTTTCGCCGCTTGTTATTCAGCATGCAATGAATATTCAAGAAATAACGACAACTTATAGTTTGATAGCCCAGGGAATTCACGATCTGGATTCATACAAAGTTAATAATTTGAAAAAACTTCGTTCATTTATTAGCCTTATTCGTTGTCTCATAACTCTACTTCCTTCCAATGCTCTTAACATTCTCAAAGATGTTTGTAAGAGTAATTTCGATGCAAAATTTGATTCATGTTCAAGTATTCATTATTTTATTACTCAATTGCAAGAACGTATTAAGCGAGAACAATCACCTGTTGATGAAACTGCTATTCATCGAGCATTAGTTAAACTTGAACTTGACTTTTTGAAAGATTTGTTAGCGGATGATATTAATTCCTATGGTGAAATTTTAGCACTTATAAATGATCCGCAAAATGATCTTTGGTTTTATTCAGCTAAAATCTTTACAGTGATCGATAATACAATTAATTTAACAAAAATATTGAAAGACAATCATGGGATTCATCCATCAAAAAAAGAGTACCAACAATTGAGTCAATCTCTTAAAATACCGCAAATATGTACAAGTAAAATTGAACGATTAATGGTCAATCGGCTTCATATGCATTTTATGTTAAATGCTCAAGGAACCGAAATTGATCAACAACTTACCGATGAATATGAATATTTTATTAAAAATTTTGGTAACATTCAAGATATTGATCAGCTAGATGGCGTTCAAAAGATTTCATTAATTGCATGGATAAAGTATTATGCACAAATGTATGCATTTGCATTATATAACGAAAGTAAAGAAGATAATGTTTTAGCTGACATCAATCAATTTCTAACCGCTGACAAAACACCATTAGGTATGACAATTAAATTATTTATCATCAAACAAATGTTAAATATGTGTAAACCTATGCCCGATAATATACATGATATCTATGAGTATCGTAACATTTATTGGATGAAATCGTTTTTTCAAAGTTCACAAGATCAGCAAGTAGGTCATGCTCATCAAAATATCATTATCCCGATGCCTCTGTTTCAATGTCACGAACAATACGAACGTATTCAAAAAGTATTAGCAAGTAAGGATAGAGATAAGCAATTAACAAATATTATTGGAGAATGTAATCATTCCCAAAAATTATCTTATGCTTTTCTATGTTGGTTTATTGAATACTATTCTCGTTTTACTGAGCCACATGTAGCTAAAGACAGTGAGTTTATTCGAACTATTGAACGTGAGTTTAGTAGTGATCTAATTAAATCATTCACACCATTGGGTCACCGATTTCTCATTGACTTATGCTCGAATTTTTCGGAGAAATCCTACTTTCGACTTCATTCTAAGATGGCATCGGATGAAATTCATAGACGTTTATTGGCTTTGAATATCGTCGCTGTTTTTATTTCTGCCCGATCGTATTCAACAATTACACTTCTTGGTAATTTTTTGTTCAATAGGCAACGACAGATGCCGACCAGTTATGTTCAGCATCTCTCGTCTATCTGCTTACCGGGTTTGACCACCAGCAATATAATTGCCAGCCAAATGATGTATGTTCGCACTCGAGTTCAAGAACGTCTTGATCAAGATGCTTATTCCGTCGAATATGGAAAATTCATATTCCAATGCTCAGAAGAGTGTCCGTGGATGTTCTTTTTCGAAGAATGCGGTGCTCCAGTCGTTAAAAGCGTGTGTTCTCTATGTCAAAAAGCGATTGGTGCCGAGAAATATAATGCTCTTATTGCACGCGATCCTCCTCAACTGCGAATACCGATTCCAGAAGCTTTTAAAAAAATCGACGAGTATATTAAAAAAGAAAATGAAGCTACTCGTTTAGGATATCATACTGTCAAGGATACAAATGAGAGTTGTCTAGGTGACAAACCGAATCATCTAGATCGGCCAGTTTCATTTCGTTTTATTCATTTTCTTACTCATGGTCTTCTTCATTTTTTGCATGATCGAAATTATTTGACAGATGATGATTTAAAACAACATCTCAAATTACCTACTACAAATCATTTTCAGGATCATTTCGAAAAAGATTATGATCTTCTCTGTCAAAGTTCAACCGATCATAACTCATGTTATATATGGCTTTATAAACTTCTCAATCATCTTATTGATGATCAATTCATTGAAAAAGGTCAATTAAATGCAAATGAAAATGTTATTCGAATTGAAAAGCTCATCGAAAAAAATCTTATTTTTAAACATATAGATTCGATTGAAAATGAAATAACCGAATATAAACAAATTTATGCCACATTTATTCAAAAACAGAAATCATTGGAAAGTTTTATTGATGAACTTTTCGAAGATGAGCAACGTTATCCACTATTGAATTTTTTCAATGTCACTACATTTCATACATCGAATCCATTAGATGAATTCATTTTGAAAATTCAAAATTTACCCTATGCGGACAAGACTTATCCAGTGACCACATATCTTCTTAAGCGTCTAGATGATTGTATGAATATTCACTATCTATATTCAATTGTTGTCTTTATAAATTATTTAATAGAAAAATTCAATCATCGAATTAAACGAACCGATGCTATGAATATAAAAATAAGTTACTATTTAACACAAGATGCTGATCGTGATATAACTGGAAAATTGTTCGATGATTTTCTTGATGCTTGGTATGCATTGACATTGGAAGAAGTTCGTTATGGATGTCAAACATTCAAATTCAAACGTGATCTTCCGAAAGAAAAATACGCTGAGAACACAAGTATGGCAATGTTATTATTAACATCATCGAGAGATGACACTATGATTTTACCAGCATGTTTAAAAACAATAGCGGATTTACAAAATGAAATTTTCAATTATTTTCATAATACTATTGAAACGACAGCAAGAACGAAGCGAAAACGTGTACCATTACAGTCGATTCGTTTGGAACACGTCTTGTCTCTTGATCGAAATTTTCTGAGTAGAAAATTGATTGACGATAGTCTTGTTTTAAATTATCAATATGGAAAAAGTAAAGATATTATTTATGATTATGAAGAAATTGAAATTACACTGCGAAATATGATCAGTAAATTAGTTTTAATTGATACAGATAAATTAAATTTGTTGACTTATCAATTTGAATTGTATGGCAACGAAGCATCCTTAATTAATGAAGTACGTGCTCGTATAGAACAAGAACCATTGGCAAGTGATGATCGGACAAGATTGAGTCGTTTAATTAAGACTATGAATCCAGATGACATTCTTCATTATCTCGGTTCACTTGACAATATTTTTACTTATATTCGAACCATAGCCGCAGAAAGGCTAAGGCAAAATATGACGGTTCAGTTATTTATTGAACAATTTATTCGCTCAAAATCTCGTTTAAACGATAGTATTCTACGTTGGACAGATTTTTCTGCGGTTCAATTACGATATATAATTGATTTCTATGAAATGTTTGAAGAAATTGCATTTGATCAAGTCTTGCGTGTTTACATAAAGAAAGAACTTGCTGGAGAAGCATTTAATCCACAAGAGCGAAAACGAATTATTGACGCATTTTGTCGTGCAACATTTGAAAAAGAAAAAATCACTGAAAAACTCAAATCAATTGATATTTGGATTGCAATGCTCAAACGATTGATAGTACGTATTTTGAATGCAAACATAAGTCTCGATGTACCATTACAAATTTATCTTGAACGAACGGATTTATGGAGTAATGGTATTAATTACGAAGATCTCTCAACGTTTGAGGTCGAAGATGATATTTTATTACAACATACTTATGTAATTCTAACTGGTTTGGAAAATAAGAAAAAAGCAGCCAATCAATCGCAACAACCTGGGATCGAACAAAACGTTCAAACAGTTGAAGGGCAAAGACAAATAGCTAATACATGGTACACTCAAACAGCAAAGGCAACAGCTAGCACTAAAGACATCAGTGGTAAAAAAGCATCTGAAAAGAAGGATCATTCATAATTTTCTAATTAAATTCTATTATCATATATAAACGTGCAAATAAGTAACCGAAACTTTCGCAAATCTAGCTTTTCTACGAGAACTCAGAACGCTTTTGTCACTGCAACAATAAATATGTCCTACCTAGAATATAACTTGTGTGGGTGTAATGTGTAGTTGTTATACGTCCTCTGAAACCCTGCCACTTGCATGCCTACACCCTCAAGAATAATTAAAAATTATGTTAGTTCAGAGAGTATTAGCAAGGTAAAGCGCATCACAACAACCAATGTGATTTGCTTGAGAGAGAAGTATGACGAGAGTATCAGCGAGATACTTTAAACCAGTCTTCGATTCCATTTTCCCTTGGCTGCGTGTGTGGATGTGTTTATAAGCAACACGTTAGTAATTTAAACTCAAACGCACTCTGAGCACAGTTTCAGCTGAAATTAATAAGATGCGGGCGCGACTAAATCATTTGAAAAACAGGTCAATGAGTGTAGGTCAACTGAAAACATACAGTTACTTACACCAGTATCGAACTATCAAAATTGTGTACCCTTATTTTTAAAGTCCATTTTCTACTAAATACCATTTATTTTAAAATCTATAGTACACGGCAATTTCTTCTAGTTTATGAGGACTCGATCAGTTCAATCTTTCATGATAGCCAGGGGAAAAGCATCATTTCATTTTCCAAATTTCGAACGTTGACAATTACAACATATGCTTTGCACCATGAGCGGCCAGGCATTTTAATGACAGAGAACAGGTGAAACCAGATTTACAGTCAAACCTGAATAATCTACGTGGTTTTTTGAGGTTCCATTTGGAAAAATACGCGAAACTATAAAACATTACAAAGATGCACATTTTAGATCTATATTTAATGGAGCATTTAACTTTACTTGGACCCAAAAAATATTGAATATAATATCGATCAATGTCTACAATCAGCGAATGAAACCAAAGAAAAACGTACATAAGTGTAAGGAACTGATAGATTTTTATGTGCTTGCACTTGGATACCGGATTATTTATTTGATAGATTAATCAGATGTAGTTTGAATCTTTCATCGGCCTCTCGCTTACAACGAGACGTGATGGATGGAACATAAGTAATGACACCTTACGTTTTGTTTTCCATAAAACTCCTCGTTCTATTCTCCACAAAACCTTGTGTGATAGACTTTGCTTTAAGAAGTCATGTTAAAATAATATGTGTAGCCCTCGATAAGTTTCATCTTAAGCTGGTATTCCGAACTATTTCTCATATGAATTAAATGGAAAAAAGAGCTCGCTGTTCATGCGGTTCGTGAGTTTTGAAAAACTCGTTGCTGCTCAATTAGATATCTACAAAATCAATAAAAACATTGATTTTCTCTTCAAAAAAGGTACCTATTTGAAAGTATAGTACTTTCGTTCCTAATAATCTTCCTGAATGAATTCTTCAGTATATAACCTTGCTCGGTAAAGTTTTGCCATCATCAACCTATATATGAATTGAACAAGAAAACGTTGAAGACGATAATCAAGACGCAATGGCAGACAATGAAGAAAATATCGTCTAGATACGTAAGGTATCATTCCGTATGGTTCATTCGTTACTCTGCAGTTGCCAGTATTTGAACTCATCTTTTGCTCATGAATCAGCTTAAATGACTGAAAAACGAATTGGTGTGTAACAAGTTTTCTTCTGTAAATATTCACGGTGCGAGCAGTAGCTATTATGAATATGTATTTTTTGCGTAAAACAATATATACGATATTTTGTTGACGTACATATTTCAGATTCAGGGGTGCATATACTTTCGATATATTGAGGATGGATATCGGCCCAGTCTATCAAATATGCGCACTCGCATCCTCAATATTGGAAAACAAAAAATATCAAAACAATAAAAGCATCTTTTTCTGTGTTTCCTATATTGGCCCAGTCCGAACAGAGGTGGTCTTAAACGGCCGCATACGAAACCTGTCATCTTCGCCGTGAGAACATGAAATACTGAGAGAAAACTGTGAACAAATATATAAGTAAAATATATTGGGTTTTGCTTTCTTTTCATGTTTTTTGTTGTTGATTGCTTTATTCTTTTCTACTTATGAAATAAAAACAGACAATGAAGTTAAATTAGACATCGCTTCAAAACAATACCAATCAATACTGCTATAAAATTGAGAAAATAAAGGAACTGCTGTGAATCCGAGTTGATATGATAAATAATTTTTGAAATATATTAAAATTTTCTTCACTGGCTCGAATGATTATTTTTTTCAATCAAAAGTATACTGTATAGTTTAGAACTAGCGGTGTTACTCTACTATTAATAATAAAGATTTTTGCAGCGAAATAAAGAATAGGAAAGATAAAGAGTCATTCCTATGCCGACTTAAAGATGAACTTCAAAAGTAGCGTGGTTGATTTCAGAAGAGTAAAAATACTATAGGTCAATGAGAGCTTCGTACTAAAAACGAAATCCGTTTAAAATGATAAATCTCGATGTTCGATGAGAGCGGACCAATTTTTATCATCGCTCACGCCACCGATTAATTAATATATATTTTTTAACGAATTATAATTGTAGATATAGAGAAAAATAAATCGTTGAATCACTTGATTTATATTTTCGATATGCAAAACAGTCAATTAGTGTATCAATAAATTCCGTATACGTAAAATTTTCATAATAATAATAAGAAGAAGAAGAAAAGACGATTTTATTTTTCCACAATAACTTTTTTTAATCAGCCAGCTCAAATGAAAATCTGATTTTTTTTTTCAACTGTTTTCTCTACAACAAGTTCAAGTCATGATACTATATGTACTTGCAATAATGCATTATATCATATGAAGAAAAAAAAAGAAAAAGAAAAAGGAGAATCGAAAAAACATGATCACTCTTTCGAACAAGGAAATGTTCACACGACACATGTGGCATTGTCACCAAAAATCGATCTATTTGACCAGAAACTATTCATAATTAAGTATCATTGCTTTTCAAGAGGTGTTCAATCATTTTTTAATCAAAATCAAATGAACTTTGCTTGCCGAAGGAAAATCTAACCTTCGGATTCAACGAATCAATATACATAATAAAAACTAAATTTCTAATCGTGTTAATTATTCGTATAAGTTAATGATTGGCAGAGACAGATGTAAAATTGTTTTCCTACTTCATCAAACTCTAACCACTGGCAGCCCGGATGTGATATAGGCTAATTAGAGAAAATAGGAAGAGGCGACACGCTTCATTGATGTCCTTGGAAATTTTCATGGCATAGTTTCAGTTTTGTAACTTTTATTCTTTTCTAACATTTCGTCCGTTAGATATTTCCTGTTGACAAATTCACTTTTTTTCTTCTCCGAAACTACAAGCAGATCAATAACACACTTGTAGAGCATGTACACGTACGTCTCTATTTGTATATCACTTTTTCATAACCACTTGAAAGTATCAAAAAATTCTAACATGAAGTCATTTGTACAACAAACACTGTAACGAGAACACAATTTTGGTCCTTTTATTCTTTGCTACTTGTCCACGACAAGATGTCTATGTACATATTAATGAATAGAAAGAGAAACAAACGTCAACTGAAATGCTCTATTTCTTTTTCTTGATAAATAGATAATGACTATTAATCAATTCATAGATATAAACAGGATAAATAATTACTTAACAACCAAAATTGAATACAAGCTGCTCATCATAATCGATGAGAAATTAGCGTCTTCTTCTTGTGTTTAGCTAAAAGAGCGAACTCAATAAATTAACTATAATCATCCAATGATGATGAATTATTTCTATTATTGAACAGAAAAAAAAGCAAGAACCAATACAAAATTTTTTCTTCTTGAATGAGATTTTTTTCTTCTCCTTCTGCTTTTTCTTTTCTCTGCTTCTCTCCTATTCATCCAATGGAATGTAAGCTCATATTAAGATACAAGTCAAACTCTTTTTAAATCTAACTCGTTCTCTGATATTCGTTTACATATTCATCATGTCATCAATCTTTCCAAATTGGTTTACTGAAACGATGTTACTTCATCGAAAAAATTTTGGAACCGAACAAATCAATGGAGATATAACCGGTGAGAATTAAGATTTCAAATGTAAATATATCTAGATAAAATATATATCATATTTAGCTGAACGTTTAAAATATCTTCTTGGCATTCAATATTATTCAAATTTATTTTCACCATCAATTTTAAATCTATCGTCATCAGGAACAAGTGAGAAATCGGAAAAAACTGAAGAAGATGAAGAAGAACAAGAACATGAACATGAAGAGCACGAGGAAAACGAAGAAACTGATACCTATAAATGTAATGATTGTGACAAATATTTTGCAACTTCTCATGGCCTAGAAGTTCATGTTCGACGTACACATTCATCCGAGTTAAAGCCGTATCCATGTGATTTATGTCCGAAAACATTTGGTCATTCATTATCACTTGCACAACATCGAACAACTCATACACAAGAACGTTGCTTTCAATGTAAAACATGTGGAAAATGTTTCAAGCGATCGTCAACATTATCGACACATCTATTAATACATTCAGATACTCGACCGTATTCATGTGTTCATTGTGGTAAACGATTTCATCAAAAATCTGACATGAAAAAACATACATATATTCATACGGGTTAGTTTCTTGCGGATGTGTGTGTGTGTTTTCTCTTAAGAAGATGAACATTTACGTATTAACCAAATGTCAATGAATCTCTCTTGAGATCGCATGACGATAGCCATAGCTGAACATTGATAGAAAATTTCTTGTTAAATATATGCATACTTGACGATGGTAGACGAATAGTAAAATATCTTACGCGTAATTTTCACACATTTTCCTTTTTTGCGTCTCTTCTTTGGATAGATTCAATTCACTTTATTCGTTTATTCTCTTGAGATAATCTAGCGGATCCTGATAAGACTTATCATTTCTTTTTTTCTCTTTTGTTTTCTTTTGTCTATCCGTATTCATCCATAAACAATTAATATTTGAAATAACAAGGGAAATTGAAATATATTTTTCTGTTTTATTTTATATTTTAGGAGAAAAACCTCATAAATGTATTGTTTGTGGCAAGGCTTTTTCTCAATCATCAAATTTGATTACACACAGTCGTAAACATACGGGCTTTAAACCATTTCAATGTCACAAATGTTTACGTGCATTTCAACGTAAAGTTGATTTACGTCGTCATATCGATACACAACATGGTGCCGAGCATCTTCATGGAAATTTATCTTTAAAACCAGCTAATCATCATTTACATCAAAACAGTAATCAAAATGAAATGACAAGTACCAATGGCAAATATGGACCCATTGGTTCATTGATTCAAGAACTTGCTGCTCGACATTGAACCTTATCAAACAAAAAAAAAAACACAAAATTAACATTTAAAACTTCGCATGATTATTAGTATTTTTTTTTCGCTTGTCTTCTTATTCTTCTTTCTCTATTAAAAACGATGATCCATATGTTTTGGGTGTCAAATTGAAAGCGAAAGGCGGTGACGACAGAAAGTGTGAGCAGCCATCTGGCTAGGATGTGCATGCGTAGATCTATTAGAGAAAAAGAAAATTTTGATTGAGAATTGCAGACAATAGGTGTGTGTGTGTGTGTGCTAGGTACTGTTTTATTATGCGTCACAAATCTAACAGAAGAAGATTATTAATCTCACATCGGTTCTGTGACTAGAACTCATTTTTTTACACAATAACAAGAAAAGATCTATTAATCACAGGTCAATCTATAACTGCTTTTTTTCTTGACAATTCTTTGTTTTTTCTTCTTCTTTCTTTCAATGTTTTGCGTTCACTTTTGTGCAGATCGTCCTCCTCTTGCTTCCCTCCCCATAATGATAATCTTTAATGTCAAATGAAAAATAAATAAACGCTTGCGGCTTGATATCCATGAATTGTTCGTATCGCGGCTTCAAATCAAAAGATTACTCTCATGTTTCTCTCCTTTTTCTTTTTGTTACTCCACGGCAGGTGTTGAACGCGTGTATGTGCAATGATGATCATCACTATCCCAACAATATGTTGAATTGTTGCTGATCGAATCGTCAAAATTGACAAGTTGTCTTCACCCTTAAGGCAATGTAAAAGCAGACAAAGGAAAACGAGAAGAAGCAACATAGGACACAATAATAAAAGAAAATGAAATACAGAAGACCAGTTGGTCAATCTTGCTTCCGGGACGGACAGAGCGAAAGAAAAAGAAGCCTTGCTTGTGAATTTACGATTGAATTAGCAAAATGACAATTAAAAATAATCTATGTATATCAAGTATTTTTTTCTCCCTTCTGATAAGTCTTAATATATAAATGTACATGTTTGATAACATTGATCAATAAGTCAATATTTGATCTTTCATATAACGTAATAACATGCATATCCACTCGAGAGACAAAATTGAGGGCGTTTAAGTACGACGAAAAATCTACACACTTGCGAACTCATCTTCCATCATACGTTCGATTATAGAAAGCAATCATCAACGATTTAAATCCCATGTGTATGTCAAACAGCAAAACGCTTTTTTGCCACTTATTACTATTACTAATTCTTGCAATAGAAAATCATCTTGCCGATGAAATATGTCATATATAGAGTAGAATGGATGGTACGACAGTTGATGTCGAGATCGAACGAATCATCAGTGATTAGGTTAATCAGACGCGTAATAAAACACGATGATTGCATTTTCTCGTCGACATCATGATAAAATTATCATTTATTAAATACTTGTGTAATCTACTGTATTTCGTTATTTTTTTTAAAGATAATAAATATAAAAATAAAATGTTTTAAATCGAAAGAACAAGTTATATCTGCTTGAATTCTCATAGAAAAAAAAAGATTTTGATGAAAAGATTTCATGCTTAGAATTTATGTAATTACATATGAAAGAAAGAACGCATTCAACATTTATCGCGTGTTCTCATTCCAACACGATGGCCTCAGTCAAATCGTTACTGTAACTAACTGAGTTTTCAAGTTCAATTTTGATCGAAAACAAAAAATGATATTTTATAAAGCATCATTGTCAACAAGTACTTTGCTCCTCGATGACGTAACGAATAAGAATTCTCTTTGATTAAATAGTCGTTCTTGTTCAAGTATTTTATTATTTCTCTCGTCATATCATCTGTTTTTTTCTTCATGTGCCAAAAAAATGCGGATTGAACAATGCAAAAAACAGAAAAAAATGATGACACAATTGACACATAAAAACGATGATGAATATTTAAAAACGGTAACAAATTAATTCTTTTGCTTTTTTTTTAACCAAATATATCAAGACCACCCATATCATCATCATCGGATTCCGGTTCTGGTTTTGCGGGTGCTTTGGCTGCTGGAGCTGCCGTTTTGGCAGCTGGTGCAGCAGTGGCTGGTGCTACAGCGGCGGCAAATTTCGATGGATCTTTCAAATATTCTTTCAACTAAAACGAAAACAACAATAAAGTTATGATAGGATAAGATCTCAGCATCGGAAAGAAAATCTAAAAAATTCAACGGACTTCAGAACGCTGTTGGATAAGGTTATGATTCATCAGTTGCATATCAGTAGCAGAACTGGATAAAACATTCATCATTTGTCCGTTTACTGTTAGGTAGAATCGATCCGTGACTATCTGACAGTTTAGACTACTAAACTAAATTTTTACTTACAGTTTTAGCTTGTTCGAAGTCGACATCAGTTTCGGCAGCTAATGCAAGTAAACGTTTAAATCCATTCATTATAAGATGAGGCGCTGATGCTTGATTTGGATAGTTGATACCAAGTGAAAATGCTGCTAAACGTTGAACACCTTGAGAAAATTTCATACGCAAATCAGCTGGCTTAATATCAAGAATTGATGGGTCGAAGCATGAACCAGAATCATAAACTAGAATTCAAAAAAACAGCCTTCTATTTTAAAATTAATAAAATAAAATAAAAATAATTTTACCTTGACGAATAATAAGACCATAGCTGAAGGGTGAAATGTTCAACATATTAAGTAATGTTGCTTCACTAGCACCAACTTTATCACCGATTTTAATTAAATGGACGTCATTCTAAAAGTTTCACATATCATGTTTTTTCCTTATGCATCTATATCAAAGGATTTAATCGAACATCAATCAGTGTTTATCCCTTTGGACATTCAAATATTCTTGACTACTATTAGTTTCTGTGTATTACTGCAAAACAAACAGTTATTTCGAAAGTTTTCTTTTCTTTCGCAATTCCTTTTACTTTTCAAAACAAATTTGACTTACAATAATTTCAATAGTACCACGTGTAATTTTTGTCGGAATTTGAAGTGCTTGAAAAAAGCTTGTTTTTTCAGGACCTAAACCAGTTACTTGAGCGGGTATAGTAACATCAACTGGCGCAATAGCACCGGCGCGAGCTGGAGCAGCGACCTGAAAAAAATATATAATTTTATCTTCATGAGTAAATTCTCCATTGAGAATTCACACCTTGTTTTCCAAAAGTTTGTCGCGAATAGAACTTAAATCATCTTTTGTAAAAACAAAGCCAATGTTTTCATAAACATGTGGTAATAGTTTGTCTAAACTTGAATTTTTTGACGTTTGTCCTCGAATTGTTTTACGCATCATTGTATTTTTTCCCATCATAAGAACTAAAAAAAACAGAAAACAAAAGATCATATGGCGACGGAAGGTTCACAGTTCGAAATACGTTACCAGCATGGCCACGGAGAGATACACGGATCTTTTGCATTTGACGCGAACCGACATTATCAGCACCAACAATGAATACTTTCGGATATTCATCCAAATATTGCTAAAAGCAAAGAAAAGCAGACAAAATAAAAAGTAAACTCTCAGATACGCATTATTCTCAATGTTCCCGAAAAAACTCAGAATTGCAGAACACATTAAAATAGAAGGATCATCATTGAGCTTACCGTTAAACGCATTGTGTATTTAGCTTTCCATGTTGAACGATCTTCTTTGACCATTTTTTATTTTTGGTTTTTTCTTATATCTGAAGCAAAACAAAAACAGCAAGCTAGCAAGAAACTTGTTCAGAATAAAAATGACGAACACTGGCCTATCAATCGGCCTCCATAGAAATAAATAAAAACAACAACTATCGATGAGTACGATTTTATTGTTGAAGAAAACAAATTATAAATTTTTTTTGAATCAGTTTTTTCTTAAAATTGTGCAGAATGTTTTTTCTATCGTGTGATGTTTTCTTTTCTTCAAAAAAATAAAATGAATGGAGGCTCACGTAACATTCAAATGGTAGATAAACCAATCAAAATGATTGTTTCAATACGAATGCTGCCAAATGAATGACAATACATGGCACACATTGAAACGGCCATGCTTGAACCTGTAGCAGCTAAAACAAAAAATATAACATCTTTTGTTAAACAAGAACGTCCAAAACGAGAGTGCCGTTCACGTAAACGTCGCTATGATATTGAACAATATTCAACAAAACGTCATAAAAATGATCAAATCGATACTGAAGAACAAGATGATAGCCCTTGTACATTTCGTTTAGCCCTATCGGATACAGATGAAGAAAATGATAATGAATCGAAATGTTCAACAAGTGATGATACAGAACCATCATCAATAAAACAAGTTGATGATAATAGTGATATTGAAGAAAATGAAGACGACACAACGAATATCTATTTTTCGAAACCATCAACTGATCAACATCGTCACATTCCCGTAGTTGCCAATGAAGCAATTCTTCAACAACAACAAGCATTAAGTCGATATTCAAAAAGATTAATTTCACAATTTAAATATTTATACGATCAAGGCTTAAGAAAAACAATTCAACCAACAACTACATTAGATTATTCTGATAATCAGAATAATGAAATTTATCTTGAAAAATTACGATGGGAATTAAGAAATACATTCAATCGAATTGATCTTTTTAAAGAAGGTTATTGTGTTTTATCAAATGAACCTTTTCCATTCTATTCACTTTGTTATATGGTAAATATTTTTTCTACAAATTATATTACAGAATCAATTTAAAATTGTGCTCAGAAATAAGTCAGTTCTACTATGAAAATTTTAGATCGTAGTATTATTTCTATTCGAAAAGGGAAATTAAAAGGCCTCAAATGTTCACGTAAGAGTATTATTGTTAATGTTTATCGCCATGCAAAGCTGCAACTCAAACATAGTCTCGAGTCAGAACGATTTTATCACTCCGTTTCTTTTTTTCAACTCGATTATGTATACAGTTAAGATTAGATCATATATATTTATGCCATTTTTAATCCATAGTGAAGACCAGAGGAAACATGAAACTTCTTGCAGTACACAAAGAAAATTCATCAAGCACAGTACTTTCTCAATCAAGCAAAGACTGAATGTTCGTTCAATTTTTCTTACATATTCAATCCTTGGCTTAGTCTAATCGATATTTCATTCTTAATCTAGTAACAAATTGCACGTCTCAACCTTTCAGAACAATCGTGTAATATTTCTCTAATTCAACTATTCTAACTTGGGAATCCCTGAAGTCTTCTAGTAGGCTCATTATAGTTCTGATATTCAGCTATTTCTATAAATAGATAATCACTGTTCAAGGTTTACTTCTTGTCATCTTTTTGCTTCCTCACAAAATAAAATTCATAGAATTGTTCATGATAGTCTCGAACTATTTTTTTTTCGATTTTAGTGTGGTTCAGTGGGTTCAGATTTGATCTATTGTAATTGTTGCTGTGAAGCCTATCATCCAACTTGTTTAAATAATTATGAACGTCCTCAATTCAATTCATCATCGGACTCGTGGCTCTGCCCAAATTGTAATGTATGTAATATATGTGGCTTATTAACTCATCCAAATTTTTTATCACGCATGACCAATGAACAAAATCTATCATCTCAATTGATATCGTGTTTTGATTGTAAACGAAACTTTCATTTAAAATGTATAAAAAGATTTAAAGACGATCAACTCAATGAATTAAATAATCTCAACAATAATAATAATAATATCAATAACAATTCTATAGTGTCCTTATCACGTTTATCAAATAGTTATTTAATAAATCAAACGTGGTTTTGCCCATCATGTATTAAATGTGATTGTGGACAACCATTAGTATCCAACGATCGTAATATACTTTCGTTAGCAAAAACATTTTCATCTCAACAATCACTGATGTGTTTTGATTGTGTAAATAGTATTAAATTAATTCGTATGCAAAAAAATGATAACATTGAAAAATGTCATCTATGCGAGAAATATATTGAACAAATGTTTCCTAAACAACAACAAAAACAAATCAATTATTTCTTACAATGTATTAAATGTAGAAATCGTTTTCATCCAAAATGTGATGGTTACTTAAATGAAGATGCAGATATCATACCACATATTAGACATTTATGTTTAAATATTATATGTTCAAAATGTGATTCAGATGAAAAAGAAAAACTTAAAAAATCTTTACTGGATTATAAACTTCAATGTAAGAATTCATTGCTTCTTTTTTGTTCTCGTAGTTAGGAAAGTCGTAGTTCGAGTACTGAGCAATAGTATCGCGGATAGGACTGAGAATGTTCTGACGTTTTTTCTTCATTTTATTATAGGCCTCAAAACAATCCTCTCGAGTATTTTATCAACATTACAATTAATTGTGTATGATGAAAATCGACTAAACAAAATTCAATCTTATACATCAAATCTTCAAAAATTACATGAATCTCGTGAACAAAGTTTAAATCTTAATATATTTCTTAATGATTTACTTACACTAATTCGACGTCTTCTCACTAGTAACGATATTTACCGTTGGCAATCAGCTATCGATGGTTGTATTATACGGCAATGTCCCTGGTTTAAATCTTCACTATTATTATCATCAAATAATAAAACATCGAATTCTTCATCTTCATTAAGCAATCATCATCATCATTTTCAACCACCACCATCAATGGATCATACCTATGCTTTCAATAATGAACATAGTTTAAATGAAAAATCAATAAATTCATTATTAAATTATCTTGATCAAAATCAAACAAATGAAATCGATCAATTTAATAATTTCCATAAAGTCGATAGAAGAAAATGTCAAATATGTGAAACATTATCCGATCATATAGTGCCGAATATTGGTCGTCTTGTATCATTCGGTATTAATCAATGGGTACATGTTGGTTGTATACTTCCAGCGTATGCTAAAAATCTCGATCAACCTCCATTTATATTACGAAATATACGTGAAACAGTAGTTCGATGTCAAACAAAATATGTATGTGCAATATGTTCAAAATTGGGTGCTAGCGTACATTGCCATGAAAATGAATGTTATCAACGTTTTCATTGTGCTTGTATACAAAAACATTATTCAACAGTCGATAAAAATATTCAAGAACAATTAAATATTAAAAATGGATATTTACCTAATTTAACAACATTATGTTTAAAACACAATGGATCAAAAACAGCAAATAATGCAAAACGTGACAGTACTGATGGAGTTAATCCCGAAGAACCCAAAGATACTTCGAATAATAGTATGTAATTTTATTTGAAATTTGTTTTTTCTTAATCAAATTCAGAGACTAAGAACATACCAAAAAACAAAATAATTTTTATAAAATAAAAATTAAAGCAATCAGTTACAACGCATTATTTCTATTTTAGAAAAGGTGCATATAGAATAAAGTGCAGGGTGCGTGGGAATGTTATTAAAAAATATACAACTTAGAAAATAACCTCACTTTGAAATAGTAGATGTGCATTTCTTTTTTGTGAAGATTTTCTTCTAGCGTACGATTATGAGTAAAACTTTCACGATAAAATCTGTTTAGATGCTACAAATCTTCCAAAAATAAAAACGGTGAATACTTCGTCAACTGTTTATGGTGATCTATCAAATAATTTAGTTGAATTCGCTTTAATCAATGTTCGTCTATGCATTGGTTCACTACAAATCGAATCGTTGGGTAATTTCGATTATCAAATCGACAAAGCTGATGAGAATTTTTTCTCTAATAAAAATTATCCAAATAATTATCGTGCATCACGTTTATTTTGGAGTATAAAAAATCCTCATAAAAAAACTGTCTATCATTTACATATTAATATTGAACAAACTTATCATAATGATGAAGCAAATCATAAAGTTATCGAACATCCGATGGCCGATAAACAGATTCACGTGGAAGAATTATATGATATATGTCGGAAGTACTTTGACAAGTTTCAAAAAAAAATTGATCAACATTCAGTTTATATTGAAGAATTTTGTCAACGAAATTCAATTAATAAAAAACCAATACCAAGTCAAACAGCAAATAGAAAAAGAGCAGCTAATGGTACTGGTCTTACAAAACGATTAACAAAAGCAAATCCATCCTGTGTAAAACGACAAACACCAAAAGCTGCCTTGAAGAATGTTTCTCGGCCACGCAATAGATTTGCAAATGAAAAACAATCGCAAATGTCCTTAACAATAAAACAAAATCCTGCAAAAGATAATTCAACATTGACTGTCAATAATAAAATAAATGAAATACAAAATTTACTTCCGGATGATTTCTTAAAGTCAACTAATGTATCACAATTTGCCTTAGCACTTGTACAAGCACTTCGACATGTTGGACAATCAACTAAAATGTAGGAGCGAAAAAGCCTAGGCGACCATTTGTTTCTCATGAAATTAATTAATTTTTATTTTAGACAACAACAGGAACCAAGTATGAATTTTAATTTATTAAATCCAATGAGTCATACAACGAATGGAATAATAATGGACAAAAATAATGATATTCTTTTAAAGCAGCTACTAAAAAATATGACAGTATCACAGCAATTGAATGGTATTTATTAAATTTTTCATAGACAAATCTAATCAAAATGTTAAAAGTCACAGTTCGATTACTGAATAGCTTCGTATCTTTTCAAGGATTTTATAGAGACAATAATTTCCTATCGA
The DNA here is from genome assembly GCA_905331475.1 of Rotaria socialis. Lineage (NCBI taxonomy): Eukaryota > Metazoa > Rotifera > Eurotatoria > Philodinida > Philodinidae > Rotaria > Rotaria socialis. Next base: position 19,688 of record CAJNYU010000012.1, read on the forward strand.
AGGATTAGGTTGATTGCAAATATGATCGCTGTCGAGTTTAATTATCAAGAGTGATGTGAAGAAGCGAAAAGTCATGTTTATTAATGTTCTCTTATAAATGTGAAAACCCGACGCATTCATAATAGACCAATGAGCGATTTTGTATTGACAAAAGTTCTATTGTCTTGTTTGACGTCAAACTTTAGCTTTAAATAGACTTGTATAATAAACATACTGCACGAATAGAAGACTTCCTTTCGGTAATTAACATCTAGTAAAAAAATAAACCTTAGATTAGTCAGAAGGGTTGTTTCAAGGTTATTTTTTGTGACCTGAACAACTAAAGACAACAATGATTTATACCATATTTAGCCTATCAAAACAACCTACCCTGGAAAAAATTTCTTTTGTCCTGAGGACTTGACGAAACAAAAAAAAGATCAGATGTCTTCTATTGTAAAATTGAATAGATAGAAGATATTATCGAGGCGCGCTAGTCCAATTAGAGAACCAAAATACCCTAGCATTCATCGTGTAAACAATAAAATAATTTATTCAATGAAAAGTGAATAAATAATAAATTTTTACTACGACTGTTTTCTATTCAGATTCTCAAGTATCGACATTAAATTCATTGCAATTATCTTCACATACATCTCAATGGCATTCGGCTACATCTACGCAAACTGAAGTACTGTCAAAATCACACGCTGATTCTCAACGTAAAATTGATTTTCTCATTTGTTCTCTATTTATTTTCGTTCGTTCTATTATAGATTCCTATGCACTAGTAAATGGTTCAATACCTTTAGTAGATACAACTGACAATACTTCTAATTTATTTCCCAAATCAACATGTATACCACAAGTAGATGGTTCAATCGATGATGATGATGATGACGACTGTATTCGCGTATCTTCTATTGTGATAAATTTTTTAATTGACGAAATCGATAAATCAGATTCAAAACATTTTCGTACCAATAGTGAATATTCAATAGATTTATCTGATTATGTAAATGCAGAAAAACTAGTAAATCTTACTCCAATATCACCTACAAATCGTCATCAAATACAAGATTCTGAAAAGAAAAAATCTCTATCGTCTGATGATCTTATTCAATTATATAAACAATGGTCAAAATCGAATTTTTCTCGTGTTCAATTTACTATCACAAATGACGAAGGTTATGAAATTAAATCCGATGATTTAGATTCAGCATGGTCGACCATTATTAATTCAATACGTAATTCTCGTGATGATATGAATTTACCACATTTATCAATGGTCCATGATGAATTAAATGGACATAAAATGTTCGGTTTAACAAAATCAATTATTCAAATAATGCTCAACCAAATGTATACAAATCAACAGCAACAAACTGGAACAACAATTTTATTACCATTATCATCATCATCATCATCATCATCATCATTATCATTGAATACCATCAATAATAATAATAATAATAATTCAACATGTTCAATAGAAAATTTTACTAAGAAAAAAATGTTATCATCAAGTTCAAGATCAAATACATTTGATAGAAGAACTCGTGAACGTCAACGATTTGGTTGGTTATTAAATCATAGCAGAAAAATTGAATATGCACTCAAGTCTTTCGAAATCGATAATGCACTCGCTTATGCAAGGTAAATTTCTTTTCCTTTTTGTTTTTGTTTTGAAAAACATAATTCTGAAAGATCTACAACGACAAGAATATATATCGGATTCTCATATTAAACTGTATCTCTTCTTTAGACGAATTCTTCTTGAAGAGGCATCGGTTTGCTTACGTCTATATCATTTACATTATTTTTCTGAACGTGTTTTACTTGTTGGCTCGTCTCCAATACATGGCTGTGGCTTATTTACTTTAGTAGATTTAATTGAAGGACAAATGATTGTTGAATATACAGGCGAAGTGGTTCGACCATGCCTTACAGATAAACGTGAACGTGAGAATGAAGGAAAAGTAAGAAAATAAGAAAAATAAAACATAAAGTTTCACTATGTATTTTGTTAGGGTTTTGGCTGTTATATGTTTACTGTTGATTCAATGAATGTTATCGATGCTACGCATCGCGGAAATAAAGCTCGATTTATTAATCATAATTGTGAAGTAATATATAGAAACGAAATATTTCACCAAAAAAAATGATTTTATATAATGTTTTCTATTTTAGCCAAATTGTTTTGCTAAAACTGTTTTATCGGGCGGTATTAAGCATATTGTTATTTATGCACTGACGGATATTTCTCGTGGATCAGAATTAACGTATGATTATTCATTTCCCGAAGAAGATGTTAAAATTCCTTGTCATTGTGGGACAACTAAATGCCGAGTTTATTTAAACTGATGCGATCTATTTGTATATACATTTATGTTTATTGCTACTAGTCAATACACTTGTTTTGCTCTCTCTCTCTCTCTCTCTCTTGTTCTACTCTCAGATTCGCCTTCTTTATATGTTGATTTACTTTATGTAAGAGTGTATTTTTTTCCTTTTCTTTTTGATATATGTATTATAGAAATAGATAAAACGAATAAGAAACTATTAATTAAAACAATGATTTTTTTTCTGTGAAATTTATTTCTACCAGATCTGAAGATCTTTTAAGTGCTTTTAGAGTTTGTGATAAATTTGAACGTGTTTGGGTTACATACTCATAGATGCAAAACGAATGTAGAGATCTAATGTGTTTATGGTTTGTAAGAAAAGCTCAAGGGCATTCATTACCATGACTAAATCTAAAAGACTTCCGTGACTAAAAATGAGCCATACCAAGATATGAGTCACTTAAGTATGAAGTAATCATAAGCCTCTTTTCTTTATATATATAATAATGCTCCGACCATTTTTTTTTATAAATATAATGAACAATCCATTCACATTATTTGCATTCAAAGCTCTTCTCAATCAGTTCTACAAAGAGAAAACAATAGAGTGAATGAATAATATTGTACTTATGCGCTAAATCTATCAATTTAGGCTTTACAATCATTCAATATTCACCGGATATGTGGATTTAATCTACAAAACAAAAACGAATATGGAGCAATTAGAAATTAACTGATTAAAATGAATTATTAGTTGTATTATCTTAAAAATAGAATAATTTTCATCTTTTGTCTTACACTCCGAAGTATTCATTGGAGAATACAAAATGACATACAACAGTTTATTCAACATTTATTATCCTGTTTGAACGGTCGATTATTTGCAAGACACGAAGTTATTCATTCCTATAAATTACAATAGAATTGACGCTAGATTCATGAAATCTTATGCTAAAAGAAAGCAAAAGATATACCTGTCAGAAATATAATACGTTGTAAAAATTTCTCTTTCGAACGAATGATCTATAGATCCTGGAGGACGATCTTTTTTTCCACAACGCAGATACAAAATGTATCGTACAATAACGATCCAATTCCTAAGAATATTCTATCCATAATATATAAAATACTCTTTTACCTCAGAAAACTATTATTAAATAAATAGGTGATTATACTTAAAACACAACGAACTTTTTATGAGACGTGTTTTTTAATCTCATTTGTCTAAAATATTCTCGGCTCTTTTTACTTGATATTTCCTTTAGGTATACTATGTTGTTTCTATTTTGTATTCCCAGTTAAGTGCAGCCAATTTTATAGTCTATTTCAAATATATCATTAAAACATCCAGGCAACCGTATTTAATAATTCTATCTTGAATTTTTACATATTGATTGGCAACTTTAATTACGTCCTTATATGCATGCGACTATTCAATAATTTAAACTTTTTATTTAAAAATAGGAGCTCAAAAAGAACGATTGCAATCGAATTCGTTTTTCTTCCAAGAAGATTTGTGAGTCATCGTTCAATTTTTTACTTGCATAAATACTATAGGAATTCAAGCATAACAAATTCATATTGTTGAAAACGTTTTACTATCGAAAGTGATCATGTTAAAAATACGATTATTCAAAGCATAATATTATTTCGCATCAGGAAAAATAGTTGACATCAAATTATGAATGCTCAAGTTGTTCTTATAGGACATCTTGTGATGCATATAATATGATTTTAGATAACTTTAACCATGCAGCGAAACATGGCTAACATATTATTATTATTCATTTTGACCAGAAGTATCTTTATATACCTTAGTCGAACTTTTGTTTTTGCAAACGCATGCAATTCTTGACTTTCTTGATCAAGAAAGTCAAGAACTATGATGGACACATCTTGAGCTCAAGTCTTAGCAAGCGCATGAATAAAAAAGTTCGACTAGGGTAGTTTGTATTTACTGCACATATGGAATATGAAAATAATTTTTATTCTAGTACATCGAAAGAATTTTCATAGCATTTGTGAAAGAATTCTTTAATAGTGTCATAGTTCTCGTTATTTTTTGATAGAGAAAGCATATGATTTTCGTCTCATTGTTCGGGGTTCTTTTTCCTATGAAAAGAAAAGAAAAGAAGCATGCTAGCTTCGTTTGATACTCAGCATCGAGTGATGATCCTATTGATGAGAAGGAAAACGAGGGTGAGCTTTTCTCTTTTCCTTTTGTCGAACTAGAAATAAGAATACAAGGAAGAGAAAAAAACAGCGTAGCAAAGACAGCCCATATATATATATATAAGTTACTTGTTTAGCTATTCATTCATTGGGGTTTGATTATATTCTACACATAAGACTGAGCTTCTCAGTCGGTTCGATGAAGTCTTTTTCCTCTTGAAATAAATAACGAGAAAAGAGCGCTGACTGAAAAAGAAGAAAAAAAGAATATCTTGTTTTCCTCTACTACTATATAGGAACGCTAAGAGAAGCGATAACGACGACGATGTTGAACGTAAGACTAAGAAAAAAATGCTCATATTCATTTTGACTCCACTCTACTTTGATAGTGACAACACCAGGCACTAAAGTGTTCTCTCTTTTTTCTCATCTCTCTTTTCATTCTCTTACTTCGTAGACATAAATAAATAAATATATATATATATATATATTTATACATCTTCGCTTATTCAGAACTCATTTCTATATGAGTTTTGAAAGAACGGATCACACTCAACATAAAACAACTTGACAACATATAAGCGAGATATATATTTCAGATGGCATCTCACATGTCGTTCAGAACATCTGGACTAGTATTAGTAATATTTACTATTATTACCATTCAATCGGCTCCTATTGAGAAAGATAAAGAAAGTAAATACAATTTTGTTTTACAACAGTTCGATCGTAGTTTTTATTATTGAATTATTTTAAAATTCATAGCTGTTCAATTGCCTTCGGTAATCAATAATAAAGGGGCTGACGATCAACATATTCTTAAATTTATTGATTTGGTTAAAACGGCATCAATCTCTACTAGTACCCCAACGACGACGACAACAACTACTACTGTTTCTCAAAGTTCATTAAAAGCAACAGCAACAACACAACAAAAGACTGATAATAAAAGGAAACGTTATATTAATGACGATGATGATTGGGATGATCGTTTAGAAAATGAAAGTAATGAATTAGATTCTTCTCAATTACAATATTTTAAATATGACAATGCTGGTGATAATATCGAGAATAGATTACATGCTAAAATGAAAGAAACATCACCTACAATCAATGATAATGCAGATAGTAAAATTTATCTCTTGGCTGTATGCTGTTTAGTAACATATCATTTTTTTGTTTTTAGAACCAATTAATACAGATGATTCGAAACTTTTTTCTGATATTAAAATGACACCAAATCAACAGACAGATATTGTACGCCGACGTCGTCATGTTAAATTAAATACAAGACGTAAACGAGCTGCATCAGCATACGATTTTTATGATACCGATTCGGTATGATATAATTAAATTAGATATTCTTCCTTTTTTTTCTAACTTATATTTAGTTAAATATATAATTGTCTTCATCTTTTATTTCGAATTGGAAGTAAACACTTCTGTACTCATATTTTAATAGTTTCTCGTTTCATTTGATGCGTCATCGAGAAAATAACAAACACTCAGAAATATTACTACGCATTAATGTATCTAATTGACATTTCAACCTTGTACTTGAACAGAAGACATGTCAAAACAATGCATAAGAAATATAAATAGTTTAGTTTTTCTATTTATTTATTATTCCGATAGCGTTAAAGTTAACACTAAATAGATTATTTTTTCTTTTTTTTGTAATTTTAGTTAGATGAACCACAAATTGACTTGATTCAACGATACCGATATATTCGTCCGACTCGTTCATTTATGTAAAGATTTCTAACTTTAATTTCATGTTACTATTTATACAGATTTTGTTTTTGTTTTGATTATTTACATTAGTCCACTCTATTGGTATCCAAGTTACAATCAACGAAATGCTCGTGAAGCTCTTCTGCCATCCTTCTATGATTCAGTAGAATATCCGCCATCATATTTAGAACGCATTGGTAGTAATGATATAGAAGAAAATTCAAGTAAATAATTTGATTTAATCAAACAATTTATTTTCATTTGTGCTTTAGTACCAACAGTTGAAGATCACCTTGAAGATGAAGATGAAGATGAAGATGATTATGAATCAAATCGTTATCCTATTTTATTACCATCATATGATAACACATGGAATAGTGAACAATTACAAGAAAGATATAATCGAGATGATATACCGGTCGATGAAGATTTTGAAGAAAATTTAAATGAAAATGATGAAAATGAAGATAGTGATGATGAAAATGATGAAAATGATGAAAACGATGATGATGATGGTGATAACGAATTTATGTATCAAAAGCAACGTCCATATAATGTAAAATTCAAAATGAGTTGAAATTTTAACGCAATGAAAATTCTTTCATTCTAGAATCGTTATGGATTTATTGAGACCTATTTTTGAATGAAAAAAGAGAGATAGAGTATGTTGATGATTTCTTAGAGTTAGTTTGCATAATTAAAAACATATTTTGTTTTTGTCTTGTTTTAGAAAAAATAATGGTGAACCAGACAAACAGTCTTTTACAAAAAAAAAAATAAAACACAAAATAGAGAAAGAAAAAAGATATTCAATTCATTTATTCTCTCGAAGTGTTTTGATGATAAGACATCTAATAATTTTATTTTTCTTGTCGAAAAAAGAATCAGCAATGCGCTTGTTGTTTCTTCATTTTTGTTTAACGCTCTTCTTGTCAAGCATATTGATCAATATTCATGCACATTTGATAGGAAGGTGACGTTGAAGACCTTGCTTTTATGCTCATAATGTTTTGCCCTGGGCAGTTTTTTTCTCGATGGTTATTGTGTGAAACAGAAAAAAGAAAATCGAAGTTCATTATTCAAACAGAGTCATGAATAAGACAGTCGAGAACTTTGCAGTACCAGCTACATGCACTATTTGTCAGACAAGCCATGGTTTTAGTTCAGCTGATCGACGTGCCATCATTGTTATGGTTGTTCTAACTGGTGTAGCGCTTATCTTATGCTATGTAGCTGTACTATGGTATGCTATTCGAACACGTTTTATTCGTAATATAAAATCACTGATTATTCCGGAAAGTGCACATGAAAATTCAGTATCTGATGGCGATGAGGATATAAAGGCACATATGGCTAGGACAAAAGCAATGCTAACGCAACCTGCTGTATTTGTATTGGGCGATGATCATGATCGATTTTGAAAAACGTTTATCATGTTTTGTGTTTTCATCGTATTTATAATAAATGAGAGTTGCTATTTTTTTCTCAATAAGAAGTTTAGTGTAACGAAAGTAACATGAGACTGGCAATAATTTGTCAAGGAAATTATCCATTTAGTTTTTTGCTTGACGAGAAAATTATAGAACAAATACATCTTGGCATTAAAGTGAACAGTCACACAAACATACTTTCTTTTCAAAACAAGAAAATACTTCATTTCAGACGTAAAGTGCTCTTTGTGTTCACTTTTATTCATAGAGATTTTACAAAGTACGACTATTTAGAATGAAGTAGTATTGAGAACGATTTACCAGTTCTAATTTGGCAATTATTCATTTCAAATCAAGTATAATCTTAAGGCTTAGATTATTGACTTATAGATACTGAAAAATAAACCTTTTCAAATGATTAACATCCCCTCTTTTTTCGTTTTTGTCTTATTAATATGCCGCATTATTGCTGCTTACTATCAAGTGTTAAATATTAATATAAGTGTTATTACTCATGAGGGAACTGTTCGATTACATTGAACCGCATAAATTAGATATATGGAAAGAATATCAAGATTACAAAATAAAATAGGGGTTGTTTTTCATATTCATGATAGTTTTGCAAGAATTTTCCTAAACAATAAGATATTTACTGTAAAGCTTTAAAAAAAACAAGTACTTCGAATTATCAATAAGCCTATTAAGTATGAAGTTACAGCTTGATTTGATGGCAATTGAGTCTGTACATAGTCTGGATCTGATGAAAACATAGTTTAAATTTCTTTACAATTGTTTTGCCCGTACAATCCGATTAAGAAAAAGTGAATGCATAAAAAAGGTAATATTTCCGTATATTACAGTTTTTATTTATATTATTTTCATTCATCTGTTATAAATAAATGGTTCGTGAAGTCGCTCTTTTAGAGTATTGATGGGTGTTGACACATATGATAGCCTTCTATTAATATGAGTTCGATAATCAAGTTCTAATTGATATAATTCTCTATTTTTGGCATTCCGACTAAAAAAATAGTATAAAATAGTGCCACAAAAGAAAAAAAGTAATAACAAAAATGCACTAGTAATAGTAATGATTAATATCAATTCTTGTCCATTATCATTTTCACTAATATCAACAAGACCAATATGTTTTGTCGTTGACATTGCAAAAACAAATAATTTCTTTCAAAATGCGCCAATATTAATTTTCATCAAATATCAATGTAATGAAAAATAAGTTATTTTTAATTAAAAATTCAACTCAAAACTTCATTGATTTATATGTACGAAAAGGTAAGAAAAAAAACTACAATGAAAAATTGATTATAGACTGATGTTTTTATACCTTCCGATACTATGTAATAGGATGATAGTTGTACGACTGATGTGGATGTTGTTGCAGTATTTGCACATAAAACTAATGTTGTTGGACTGTTTGCTTGAGTACCACAATTTTGCAAGTAACCATAAATAATTTGTGTACGATTTAATACTTGTGTTTGAGCTGTTTCACTTCGTCGTGCTGAATTTATTGTTGGTTGTAAACCAAATAAAGTAAAAAATGTCACAATTAAAGCAAGTAGTAAGAGTCCAAGCAGTATTAATGCCCAAACAGGGCAACCATAAAACCATTCACAACAACCACATGATTTATTCGGTAAATCACAACGTCCTTTACACCAATTACAGTAATAATAATGACGATATTTATAATCAGATTTATAAACTTTTCGTTTTCCAAAATCAAGATCTGATGAATAATAACCACTGTGAGTACGTGTACGACGAACATGATGAATAAAACGACGTTCAGGTACAATGGTTGTTGGCGGATCATTAATAATGGTTGTTTGAATAGGTGGTCGAGGCGGTAGAATAGTATGTTGCTTAATCACATGAGGACGAGGTGTAATTGTTGAATTTGTTGTATAGGAATCTGTTGAACTAGTTGTATAATTTGATAATGTTGATGGTGAACGTGTTCTCCGACGTTGATATCGACGTGTACGATACGTAGGTCTTTCATGTATTGTAGTTGTTTCAACAGCGGGTACAACTGTTGTTACTTGAGGTACGGCTGTCACCGATGATGTCACCACTGCTGGTACAGTTGGAATTTCCATGGGTCTAATAATTGTTGTAGTTGTTTTTGTTTCTTCAATAACAGAATCATCATCATCATCATCATAACTATCAACTAGTGTTGGTAGAGTTTTTGCATCTAAAATTCGAGTAGATGTTTTTGTTGTTGACGAAACATTTGTTTGTGGCGGATGCATCGAAGACGGTGGTGTTTGATAGCGTACAGTTGATGGTATTTGTTGACGTATAATATCGTGTGATGTTGGATAAGCATCGAATAATGAAGCTGGTGGTGGTGTTGTTCCACGACTGGTTGTATCTTTCACAGTAACTCTTTTCGGTTCTACTTCTTTTTCAGGAGATTTTACAGTAAATGATGGTGATGATGAGAATTGTGGAGCATGAGAAGCTCGTTTAACACGAAATACACGTGGACTACCACGTCTAATGATTGGCGGTGAAGAATCACGCGTTAACGAAGGACTCTCAGCAATAGGATATGCATACGAATTGGTTGATTGTAATTGATTATTATAATTTAGAGTTTGTTGTTGTTGTCTTTGAACATTTCTTGGATCCATACGGATTGTTGTTTTAGTCATACGACTTTCACTAGATTTATTTGATATTGGCATTGTGCTTTGATTTCTTTCTGTTAGAAGAATGAAATATGAAAAAGAGAAATCGTTGCTCAACACTTCTGAATCGGTGGGTGGTCTCCTGTTGTCTTCGTGATGTAAGAGAAACCAACGAAACCATTCTGTTTCTTATTTTTAGAAAAATCATTCTTCAATCAACAACGTATTCGACGTAATATTATATTTACAACAACGTCCATATGGGATGCATTTGATATAAAAGAAGCAGAAAAGGCATTGTATGAACAAGAAAGAGATAGTCGTGGAATGTCTTTGAAAAATATTTTCTTAATATGTGGCTGTTGTTGTATTATTTTATTAATTTTACTTACTGCTTCAATGTATACAACACGAGAACGTATTCACAATCAAAATAAAATTATTCAAATAATAAGTCCATCGTCAATGATAAGTAATACCAAGTCATCTCGAAGTTCCAACAAATCAACTGATTAAATTATTTATTTTCGTTTCTGCGTGATTGTCTATTATTCTAATAAAACAGTGTTGCCAGTTGGCAAATGATCTTACGCTATAGTTCGGACAACTTATCAGAAACCATTGCCTTCAAGAAAGTTACATCGATATGTTTTTTATTTGATGTGAAACATAGCATTTCTTCAGTCCGTCGCGTACGCATCCAAAGTCAGCATTTTTGTGACGCGATGATCTCTATATGATAAAAAAAATTCCGATTCCTCCTGTCGAATCTGATTTAGGCAAAGCAAAATATGAATCATATTTTTCAGTTAACCGATTCGATGTAGTGAAACTTGGTGTTGATTTCCCTTAGTATTTAAATAAAAATCGGAAGAGAAAACTAAAATTTTACAATGCAAAATTAATTCCTTATGAATGACGATGATTGAAGGTCTGATAGTAAGGGAATAATTTTCACTGGTATCCTGCTAAACAATTAAGCAAACGAATGGATTAGCACTTTGCAATCGAATTCTATAGGAAGATAAAATATATCATGAAAAAATACATAGGTCTGTTCCAGTTGTCGAAGTACCTTCATTTTTGTGATTTTCTCTCTATTGGATCGCAACGATTTAATCAACTGGCATTAATCAAATACTTTCATTTGTAAAAATGAGGAAATTTAGTTAACTCATGATGCAGTAACAATACATTCAATGCACTGTAGAAAAATAGAAAAGAAAGTCGGACAAATGTTGTTTCCTTTTTAATATTTTATTTGAATTCTAGTTAGAAAAAAAAGCACAAACCAGATCATCTATATGCAAATCTTTTCAACGAATATACATATTTTGGATTGAAAATCGTAACTTTTTAATAATATTAGAGCCAAATACGTAGCTCATCATTTATATGAAATTGAAAATGAAAATGAATATTATTACCATGAAACGTTTGATTATGAATAGCTGCCATTAATTTATCTCTGAACATGATCTTATTTTCGTGTTTAGATCGATAACGAGAATTTTTGTTTAATACTAACGAGGAAAGGTCCCTGAGTGTATCTCCGGGATTTTAACCAAAAGTAAATGGATGTGTCAGGTCAAGTATTGGTATCTCAAATATATACAAATTAGCTGCCCAGAGCAAACGAATCCAAACATTTAAGTGAACAAATTTTTTTATACCCCGAGGGGTACCACCAGTACTTTGTCATTAAAACAATTCGTCCCTGGTACCCCTCGGGGTATAAAACAATTTGTTCACTTAAATGTTTGGATTCGTTTGCTCTGGGCAGCTAATTTGTATATATTTGACATACCAATACTTGACCTGACACATCCATTTACTTTTGGTTAAAATCCTGGAGACACACTCAGGGACCTTCCCTCGTTAGTTTGAAAACGTTATATAAATTAAACGGAGCAGTAAAGAAAATTTTCTCAATATTTTTTTCTCTTTAATTTTAATTACTTGTTTCTCTTAATGTCTAACAGACGGGCGATTATGATCATGGTATTAATTTATCTTTATTATTCACTTATAGTAAACGATAAATGTAAAAAAAAAAATTATATTTATGAAGTAAAGATAAATCAATAAAATCCTTATTTCAAAAGGTGAAGATAAATACAATCTTCATTTAGAAAAAAATAAAATACCGATTAATCGCGATTAATAATTCCGATTTTTCTACGATTACGATTAATCGAGTTTCTTTTCTATATCAAAGTATATTTTTATTTTGATCATGACAACATAAAACCGAAGAACGAGGAAAAAAAAGAAGACTAAAAGAGAAAGAAAATATGGTGACGAGCGCACGTGTAAAAATAGTGTTTGTCTATTGAAAATGGCATGGTCCATTGATTCAAGTAAGCTAAAGTAAGTGGTAAAAAAGCAAGCACGTTCGTCAGTGATAAATACGGTGTACAAGTAATTGCAAACATACCAGAAAAAACCTCGTACTGTTCAATATCGTTTACTAAGTAAGTTTATTTTATTTCCAACATTTTCAGACTAATCCAGTTGAAGACAGCTGAATTCGAGCAATATTCAATGTAGAAATGCTAAAGACTCTGTTATTCAACTTTTGTTTTTTTGGGTAACATCGCTTTTTATTGATGGAAAATGGCAATGCACACACATAACAGAAACAAAACAGCGTACAGTATTGTCGAAAAAAAAGCTGAGAAAGAAGAACAAAAGGAGACATGATATTAGTCTTTTGTCTCGAAGTGTAGTTTGGTCGTTTGATATTGCTTTGCATAATGTGATGATAATGTGGTGTTTGTAGTTGTTGAGGATATCTCGTTGATGGGTCTTCATTGTATCATCGTTGTTTCATAATATATCTGAAAGTGAGCGGTAGGAAACAGAAAGAGCTGAGTAGAGAAAAACGAATCAGCAAATAGGTTGACTCAACGATGGTCAAGTTTCTCGAGGATGATATTATACTTGTAGGTAGGTAATTTTTTTTCATTTAATTTTGTCAAGTAGATCTTGAAGATGTTTTCTCGATGTAATGTCTTTATTTGCTGTTGCTGATTGGATGGGCTGTTTTAGTAATGTCGTTGCATAATCCTTGATTTTTGGAATATTACTAATTTTGTGGATGTAGTCGACTGATGTGTAAATTGGTAGACCTAGTGCAGCTCGAAGTGTTTTATTTTGTATGATCTGTATTCGGCTTCATACATTTTGATCAGCAGTTAATAGTACCAGGTAACCATATATAATGATTGATCGTGTTATTGATTTGAAGATGTTGATCATCGTCCTGCTGTTGGGTTCGTATGCTGTTCTCGATAGATAACGAAGTACACTGATCCGAGCTAGGAGCATATCTTGGTTTCGATATGATCGAGATGCCGTCGCCAATTTAACTGCTTGTGTATAATGACACCCAAATATTTTGTATGATCCAGTGGTTTAATAATTGTATTATCAACTTTAACTTCCACTGGATATTTATACTTGTTCCTTGGATGAATGGTGAAGTGGATCATTTCTGTTTTAGTTGGTTTCAATTTTAATTTTCACGACTTGCACCAACTTTTGAATGCATCTATACGGATTGTTGAAATCTGGATGATAGATATGTCATGATGTTGGATGACGTCCAGAGTGCTGTATCGTTAGCGAATAATCCATGTTCTGTATGAGTTGGTATTTCATTCATCGAATCTGCAGTATACATAATATATAATAGTGGTGATAATGGAAATCCTTGTGGAGTACCGCTCTTTAAGTTGAATTGTCTGCATAGGACATTTTCGATTTCGATTAATGCGATTTGATTTTTTAAGAAATGATGTTAAGTAGTTGATGATGTACTTATGAAGTCGAAGATCATTTAATTTGTGTATCAGACCGTCTTGCCATACTGAATCGAATGCAGCTTTTATATCGAATGGAATAACCGCTGAGTGTCTTCGAGCACATCGAAGTTGATTCTGAGCGTATCGTTCTAATCGCAGAATGTTGTAAATTGTGCTTTTTCCTGGTCTAAAGTCGGCTTGGTGTTCTGGTAAGATGTTTCTTCGTTCGACTTCAAGCATTATTCGTTGTTTGATTATTGTCTCCAATAGTTTGCCTAAGCAACTAAGGAGACTAATCGGTCGATAACTAGACGGATGTTGCTTGTCTTTCTTCGGTTTCATTCTAAGTATAACGTTAGCCGTTTTCCATTTCGTTGGAATATAACCTTGCTTCAGAATTTGATTGAACAACTTAGTTAAATGCTGAATAAGTAATTCTGAAGAATTTTTTAAACACCTATTATGAATGTTGACTGGCCCAGTGGAGCTATTTCGAAGTTGTTTAATATGGTATTTAAATTCTTCTATTGCAATTTGCTTCCACTTGGTTGTCATTGAAGAGGTTACGTTTTTGTTCTTGATGTTGCTTGCTTGACTTGTTACTTGATCATGAAATGGTAGTGTATCATCAGTGTAAGAGTACACATCATTTTCGAAGTAATCCGCAGATAAGTCTGCTTTTCCTTATCTGATGTTGCTGCCGTGTTGTTGTATGTCATGCTGCTTGCGTAAGTTTGCTTGATCCTTTTGTTATGGAACTTGCGAACCGTAAGCCAAACCTTTTCCGAATACATTTTCTGATGACATAAGGACGACATTAATTTGCTAAGGTTGTCTCTTCTGCCATTTCTAAGTGAGCTTGCTAGTAAGATTCTGGAGTTGTAATACTGATGTTTTCTATATTGTCTCCGGTCCTCTTCCATCTTCGATATGCTTGATGTTTCAATGTGATCAAGTTCTTGGATGTTTCACTTAATGCATAATTTTTGCTCGTTGGTGTAGATATTGAAACGGTTTCTTGAGTTGCTGACATTATACTGTTGGCATAATAAACATTGAATATTCTTCTATGTCTAATGTTGAATTAAAACTATGATCATTGTTTCATAGCATCAGTTGTTAGTCTAATTTGGTTCTGAACTTTGTCCATTTTGCTTCTTTAAAATTAAGTGATAATCTTGGAGAAGTTGGTTTCGGTTCAGCTCCAATTTGAATGTCGAATGTTAATGACTTATGTCCATTTATTGTGCCAATTGTGGGGTGTGTTTCCACATTTGTGATGAATGATAGCAGTGGGTTACTTCCTAGTATCCAATCTAATTTGGCTTCGTTTTCATTCTTTTTCGAATGTTGTACTACCATCGTCGACATATTCAATGAGATGTTCCTTTAGTAATTCTTGAAGCTGTTTTCCTCTGGCATCTGTGTTTGCTGATCCAATTTCATATAATGTTGCGTTGCGATCACCTACAATAATGCAGTTGTTGTTGATGTTGTATAGATCTTGGAATATATTCATACCAATCTTAGCTGTTGGTGGAACATAGATTGAAGATATCAGTATCGATTTGTATAATAGCGTTTCAATTTGAACTGCTATTATTTCGTTCTTGTGTGTTGTTTTATTGATAATTTCTCGACATTTAATGAGTTCTTTGACTGCTAATAATACTCCACCACCAGATTTTCCTACTCGGTCATGTCTGAAGATGTTGTAACCCAGAAGAGAGAACGGTCGTTCACTCTTTAGATTAGTTTCATTTACAGAGATGAAGTCGTATTTGGAGAATCTGACTAAGAGTTCAATTTTGTGTTTTGTAATTGAGTCGATATTAATGTGACAGATACTAATCATTATTCCAGTTTGTCTTGCGATCTTTGGTATCCATTACCGTCGAGTCTAATGAACTGTCAAGAGATCGATTTCTTTTGGATGTTTTTGCTGTTGGCTTTCGGTTAGGTGTTGGCTTTCGGTTAGGTGTTGGCTTTTTTATACTATCATTAACCGTAGTAGATGATTGTGTTGATGTTTTATTTTTATTTATAGTCGTTGGTGGTTTCGCTGTTGTTGCAGCAGATGTAGTGGTTGGTTTTGTAATTTGTTACTTTGGTTTTGTGGCTGTTGTAGGTTGTTTTTGTTTTTTGCATTAACTATTTGGATATCTTCATCACTATCCGATAATGATGATGATGATATTGCATCGTCGTTGATTAAGGTTTCAACTGATGAAATAGTTTGTTCGATTGTTTTAATCTTCTGTTGCAGTGATTTAAATAATCTTTTGGTTGTTTCTTCAATGATTTTTTTCCATCTTGCTGGTAAGTAGATTGATAAGTTCACCGAGGATATCATTATGTAAAAAACCTTGTTGACGTTGATACATGTTTGGTAATGAAGGAAATTCATTGCTATCATGTAATAATGGTGTTGTAGTTGTTGGGCTGCTTATGGACGAATATTGATTAATTAAATTCAACATTCGCTTTTCTTGTTCTAAAAACTTAGGACAATCATTAGCAGTTGCCAAATGTTTACCTTTACAGTTGTTACATTTAATTGCATCATTTGCAGCAGTGCATTACTCGATACGATGGTTATCACCGCATTTAGCACATATTTGCTGTTTTGTTTCGCAGTACTTAGCTACATGATTGTATTGAAGACAAATGTAATATTGTATACTGACTTTTTATTTTGTGGAGCAGCTTCAGCATTAAAGTGCATCGAATCCGCTTGTAGTCCAGTGTGGATAAATGTGTTTGGATTGTTTGCATCCTTAAATGTTACTTTAATTGTGCTTGTAGGCGTATTGTCATCTTTTCGGTTTAATCGAGTAACATTGATAACATCAAGACCAACTTTATTTAATGCTTCGGTTATTCGATTTTCGGGTATCTCAGGGTCGATTCCCTTTACGAAAGCAATCATTTCTGTATCCTGGATTCTTTGTATTATTCGAGGAACGAATAGATTTGCTGTTTGTTGACCGTTTGCTGTAAGGATTAATGTAAATTCATTTAACAGACGATTAAACGAGCTAACATCACTAGCATATAATGTAAATCATCCAGATCGCCTAAGTTGTATATCATGAATTTTAACATCATTTAAGTGCTGCTTCAGTATATCATTAAGTTATAGCTTGCTGATCTTGGCTTTCTCTATAATAAGAGAAACAATGGTAAATTTTGATTGGGTGGATTTTCCAGCTAATGGCGATCTTCCATCTTGTGTATGGCCATTTTAAACAGCTGATTGACTAAGTTCGCTATCGAGGTGTTGGTTCCGCTGCTTATCACCGGCAACTCCACCTCCTGTTTTCGGAGGCATTTCCGAACAACACCTAGAAATTATATGTAAGTCTTGACTCAAATATTGATGAAAGAAAACTTCTCAAAACAGACTGAAAATATATCCAGAAAAAGAAGGGCAAAAAATCGAGGCCACTCAAGTGCAAAATACGGATAAATTCAACCGAGAGATCTAGAAAAATGCGACTGATCGCTAGCTAGTCAGAAAGACGAATGTGCTATTTAACTTAAATTGTTTATAGATAATATAGAAAAATCATAGTGAATAATTTTTAACGTGAAGAAATTGGTATTCAATTAGAGCCCAACGTTTCCAAAAAAATCGAAACTGAGAAACTTTTCAGGATCCGGCTACCCGGCACCGGCACCGGAATCGAAACCATGAGATTCGTAATTTTTCTAATGATAGCTACAGTCATCTATTTTATATAATTTTCGTCGCTTCTATTACTCGAGTAAATTTTCCATCCAAATATCACATTAAATTTTCATCTATACCATATATTATAGTGTGGGTGTGTGCCTGTGTTTACTATTTATGTGTGATTCAGCGTATATCTACTATTTCCTGTATTCATGTGCATCTACGGATGTCTGCGGTTTGCTGTCCATATCTGTCCTACGGTGCTGATCCTCTCCCTTCGCTACATCATCTGAAGCGCTGTTTGCGTGGCTTCGCCTACTAGGTGAGGTGGACAGCAGTGCAGTATGCATGGCTTTTACGCTGAATTCTGACCGACGTACCTGATTGGGTCTACCTCTAAAACCAGGAAAATGTTTTTCCTCGTTAGTTGACGGGAGATGCCGCATCTCTGCGCAAGACGCGGCAGGTGTGCGGGAGATACAGAATGAGCGTGGTTGATTTCTTATATCTAAAATATTTGTATTTGTTGGGAGTTGCCGGGGATGGTGTAGTGGTTCTATGTGTCTAAGTTAGATATCAGAAGGTTCGACTTCTTCCCCCTGCACGGTGTCATCGTTTACAAGATATGCGGTATCGGAAGAATAAATAAAAGAGGGATGTCCAAGGACTGAGGATTAGGAATTCCTCATCAGTTCCCCTACAGTTCCTTGCATACTAAAGGTAAAAATTTGGAATTTTCATGATAATTTTTGTTCGTACACTTATTTTCACTTGCAAAATTGTGAGAATCAATGATTTCGTGTAAAAATTATTTTTAAAACAGCAATATCGCAACTTTCGTGAATGGGGGAACGGTTAACTTGATTTTTCATTGACATATAGAACCACGTAACCATCAGTGGCACCGATTTTTCGCAATAAAACAATAGAATGCTTAATCTCCCATATTATCTGGTCATATAAGATCTTATTGATGAATCATACAAGAATCTTACCGTAATTCTTGATGTAAGATTTCAGAGGCGACGATTTTTCGTCGGGTCTTACATGATCATGTACGATAATGATGTATGATCCGATACGATCGGATAAGAATCTATGACCGATCTTGCTGTCTGATTTCTCGCCCTGGCAATCATTTTTAATTTCTTGTTTTTCTTGTTCATACCAACACCGTTTTTCATCTTGTAAATAAGTAATAGTTTGCCAGATACGGGATGACGTGGGGTATCGTAAATCTTCGTAAAGTTGATTCAAATCTAATAACCATTGATATATATTCGACATTTCATCCTGTGTTAGTAATTTAATTGATTCTAATTGCTGTTGTTCGTATTGTCGATAAGCATCCTATTTATCTAACGTAGATAAAGCAATTTTGGTAGATTGATTCTTATGAGTACCATCAGAATCTTCGATTGATTGTGTTAATGATGGAGGATTAGGAAGTTCCAAAATAGAATTAGATTCATTTTTAAATTGTTGTTTTGATCGAGTATTGGCAGCTATGGAAATTATAATCAGTTTTTCCCTTAACGGCACATTCCTTTCGCAAAGAAGGTTCCTCGAACATCGCTGCCACCACTGTAATATACTGCACCACCAAACAGAAACATTTATGTCTGTGGGTTCGATATATGTGCAATATCTACCATATTTATTTTTACCAAGTGAAGTATAAATGTAAACAAAAATGAAAACAAAGAAACGACAATGTATCACAATATATATGGGCAAACAAGAATGATAATAGAGGTCAGGCCGTGACAATTTTATAGGCCCATCTGATTCTTGCATGAAAAGATGACCCATACATCAAAGATTAAGATCTCTAAAATTCAAGTTATTCTAAAAAAGCTAGCTACCTTCAACATTAAAAAAAACTTGATGCGTCGTAACGACGGAAAAAGTGTCAGAACGTTACCTTTGATTTTTTCAATTTTTATACAAATAGTAATATCTAGGGAAATTATTTTTATCGTTCGAAAGTTCATTTTATGCTCTACAAGATTGGTGCCAGGGACATTTTACACAGAGATTGCCTTTCGCAGTAAATTCAAGGTTAAGTGAGACAACTCAAAATTTAGGGTCCTGTTTTGTTACAGTGCTACCCGAGTATAAACCATTCCTGGAATATCGGTACTTTAACCGAATACTATGAATTTTATACTGTAAATAGAGCTCCATGAACTGTATTGAATGACCTTCGAACGAGCTTTTTAGCTGTAATAGTTTTCGTGATATTTGAAAAAAAGCTGTGTCAAAAATGTCACAGTGTTACGCTTGGACAAGCCGTAATATGAGCATTCGAAGAAAACGTTTTTGTATAAGTAAAATTTCTTTGTTATGTTAAAAGTCATATGTAGTTCGATCAGATTCGATTGCTAAAATAAGATTCAGGTTGTTTAGTAATAAGATTCTACTTTAGATGAGAATGAATCGTCTGTGTGAATCATTGAAGAATTACATGAAATGTGAAAATCAAATGAAAAAGCTTGTTAGCGCAGCCCCTTTGGGACTAAAATGTGGAACTCACAGATATCCCTTCGGCTTACTAAAATAATTCAAAATAGTTTATCTGAAAAATCTACCCTGATTTCCAAAACCTATAATTAGGTCATTGTCTATTTGCTTATGTCTACAATCGAGTATTAATTATTAACTGGTATATTTAGCAATGGCAGATTCTAGTTTCTACGGTCTCTAATGGTTTCCTAAGCTAGTTACTATGGTCTGTAAAGGGTAACCATTGCGTTTTTCGTGTAGTCTGTAATTAAAAAAGGAAGAAATAGCAACCTAATTTGTCAAGCTCATAATTAGCACAATTTTAAACTAATTAATGTCTGTAATGGGGATGGGGGAACCGCAAAAATCTCACTTATAAACTTGCACTCACCATTTTCTTCGGAAATATATGTGAGTTCCACAAAACATTACTCTCTTGATGCTGAAGAATTAGGCTTCAATGTTGGAAACAACCATAGAACAACAACAGCAATCGACAATCTGTTATGGACCAATGCTTTGCAAGCGTCGATCGAGAAATAAAAAGTTCCTTTCTGATTATTCTTGAATTATTTTTCTAGTAGTATACCATACTTGATCTGCTACTAAAATATATGAGAACTTCATGATGAGGTAATCTGTTTGCGCTGCGGGGATTTTTTAGTTCGGGAAACATCAATTGCCAAAAAGTTTTAGTACATCGTCGGAAAATATTGTGTTGAAGCATATTGCGAGTGACTACGGATGTGAGAGTAGGCAATACAACACAAGTATCACCCACACTCTAAAAACCATTCTCCTGTCACCATACATATTTCAGGATATTAAGAATCATTTACAAAAAATTGCTATCTCGAGAACACTGGTATAATAGAAAATGCTGTATTGATTGCCTGTCATTGCAAATTGAATGTTGGTACCATTAGCTGTAGATGTACAACCATTAAGAAATGGTACACTACTAAATTATTGCATGTTAATAGATTATTATTTACCCATCACCTACATCAAAATGCAAGAACCAAATGTTTTTCGAGAGAAGAATAGGCAGTATATATAAGAAATAGTTCTTCTTACTATTCACATTCACTTGATTCAAATTCGTACAAGATGCGTTTCTTTCTAGTTCTTCTTCTAATTGTATTGATCTATGTGACATTCATAGCCGCTGCTCAAAATGAGACAAATGCCATTGCGTGCGACCCATCCCGGTAAGATATATTTGCTTTCATCATTTATTGAAACTTGTGATCCCTTAGGTCAGTGTCCTCTGTATGGAATAAGGTGCATGATAGCATGTGCTCCGGTGACAATCCACAATTGCAAAAACGCCAAGCCTCCATGTTGTACAAGTGACGAACAATGCCCAAAGAAACAAAAATGTTGTCAACCAGCTTGTGGCTGTTGGAATCTGTGCACTGATGTTGCAACCTAATTCGAACTCATCAACAATTACAGCTTTGACTTATTTTGACCCTTTCGTTTTAATCATAAGCCTATTTGCTGCAGGTTCAATAATAAACTGAAACCAGTGTAATTCTCATCATCATTTGTTCTACGCGGAGGAACCAACGAGACACTGTAAACGAATTTATTTTATGAATTAGTTTACTCCAAATAGTTGTGTTAATTCAATGAAAAATGATTTCATTCAATAATAAAAATTACTCCTTTCAGCTTAATCAATGTATCCGAGTCTTATTTAAACCACGAAATTTGCAAATTAGAGATCGATTAGAGATTTTGAGCGTCAAGCGAATCATTCCTATTTACGACCAAGAAGAAAACGAGTTGCCAATTAAACAAGATTATTTTACATTGTTGACTAATTGTGAAGTTGAAGGTTTCACTAATTTTCTTTACCATGATTGAGTTTTAAGATGAAAATTTGAAGGTCTAACCAATAAAAGTGAAAGAATATACGGCTGCCTCAAAAGTCATTATATAATAAGATTTTTTTTTAAATTTATTTCAAACTGAAATTAAAAAAATCATTCGAGCTTTCGTGTTTACTCTGAACACATCATCCGGAATGACGATGTTAAAAGTTACATTGAGTTAGGTAGAAGGTACAATTTGAAACAAGAGAAATTACAATATTCGAGTATAATAACAACAGTTGTGGAAAATGATAGCGACAGTATAGAAATATAGACGAAATGAAAGAATAAACAATTGCATTATTTAAATAATGAATTCTTTAATAAGTGATATGAGACTTAGTAATAAAGACACCTAAACTTATACATGTGAAGTAACAGGTGGCAATATATATATATATTTGTGTTATGATATTTATTATTTTTGTTACTATTCTTACTTTATCTGATGTATGTTTGATATTCTTCTATTTTTATTTTCTTTGTTATTTTTATTTCTAATGTATGTTTGATATTGTATTCTTATTTTCTTTGTTATTTTTATTTTTAACTTATGTTCGATATTGTATTTTTATTTATGTACTCTCTAAAAAAAAACGTTTCTTAGAAAACCGAAACCGATTCGGAAACCCTCTCGGGAACCTTAAACCGTTTCTAGAGGGTTTCGGAGTGCTTGAAGCGTTTTCAAAGATGCGTTTCTGGTTTCCGAAACCTCGAAAACCCTCAGGTTTCCCACAATACCGATTTCGATGCCCTTAAGATATTCGACAAAACCTTTTTCTTGCTGCTTCAAACCAAACCGTTTTGTCAGAAATCCTTGGGGTATTCTAGGAAACTAATATTGCCAGAAAAACTGACTTGGTATTGGTATTCAAATGGGTATGCGACAATACCTTTTTGGTTTCCGAAGCCATTATTCGCAAACCCTTTCGGTTTCAAAGCCTACTAAATGTCTAAAAAGTATTCTGGAAAACCAAAATCGGTTTCCGAGTTTTTTCAATTTGTAAAAGATTTTCATACTTCTAAAAATCTTTGATAATTCAGAAAACAGAACATGATCCAAGTTCAAAATATCTCAGAAGGACATTTTCTCCGATCAAGCTGAACCGATCCACAGTCCACAGATTGCAGAGTTCGACATTTTATTTCAACTCCGTTCTCAATTTTGACGAAAGTTTGAAACAGGTTATCGATGTCCAGGAATCGAAATCCGTCATCATTCTTTTGATTCTAGCTTCCATCGATCAAAAATTGGACTGATCGGAAATGAGACCTATTATCCTAATATTGAAATTTTTTCCAAAGATTCGGGTATAGATTGGCTGACTATAAATTATCATCTCATAATCTGGTAATATTTTTCTGCGTCAGAGAAGTTTAACAATTGAAGATGGTGTGGGCATTGATGGTTTGATTTCTTTTTGATTTAGAATTTTACTGAAACTTCTATTGCTATTGAAGGACAAAATTTATATAATGGTCCTCTCGGTATCCGTATCTACAGTAAATACGTCTGCGTTGTGGATTGGTGGGTTCAGTGAGCCAAGTGGCGATGGTTATTTATTTTGTTTCAGTTTAGATCGATTATTAGATGAGTAAATGTTAAAGGCGACTTCGATTTTAAAAGTTATTAGGTGATGAAATATTTGTTTTTCTATTTAGATCCAGCACAAGATTAGCAAATAATAATTGTGAGTTCGATTTTAATAGTTAAAGCTGATGAAATATGCTATTTCCTTTTAGATCTAATATCCCATGTCGATCGTTCTTTTCACCGGATCCTGGAGACACTGACAATAAAGATGCCTGAAAACCACTGTGTCCTGTACGAAAACAGATGATATCATTAAAACTTGGTAGCAGTGTCCCGACTGCAAACTCTCTAGATTTTTTCTGATGAGTTCCGATCAACTTGCTGTATTTTTCGGGAAGATGCACAGGAAATCATGAGAAAAAAGTTGAAAAACTTTACGGGCGGGATACTGCTTCTATGTTCCAGCGATATCGCGTGTTTCCATACAGGGTACGGGGATTTTCAGGCGGCTTTCCTGTCGGTTTCTGCAGCATCCGGTGAGCGGAACGATCGAACCGAGCTATAGCAATCTGATGGTTCTCGATGCAGAACGAGAAGAAGGAAATTTCATTTCGTTTCTCGGTTTCCGAGACCTCGGAACCCGTGTCTGGGAACCCATTAAAGGGTTTCCGATTTTGTTACTGTCGGAAACCTATTTTGAGTTTCTTAGAATACCCTTTTTTTTAGAGAGTAGGCGATGAAACGGACATTATTTTCGATGTTATTTCAATTGTATGCCTGATAATGAGCGTTTTAATCTAGCAAATTACAGTAATTTATTATTTTTTTTGTAAAAGTCATTTAACTATTTTGATGAAAATATATATTTTCATGCATGAAATTGAAATTAATTAAAAATAATGTCCGTTTCATCATTTTAATGACATTTTTTTCATTCCTTTGGTTGTCAAAAATCTTGTCAAGTATTACAGTCACAAGATTTGCATATTGAATATAGTATAATTTTTAAAGACAAAGTAAATATGTATTTGAATCGATAAGATATCGTTCAAGACAGTCAATGTGTACGTAACTAATGTAGAGATTGAGACAGTCAAACGAATGACTATTATCATGTAAAACCAAGTTTCGAACACTAATAAATCATTTACTAGGAAAATATTCGACTAAAAAAATGAAATAATTCACTAGGAAACTATTTAAATTATTTCCCTGTATATGACATTGATTTTCTATCAGAAAAAATCGTAATTTTATTCGAAATGTGCTCATTTGATTGAGGATTAAATGACAGTTCATGTAATCATGATAGATCACTGATAGTATTTCTCTTCAAATAATAGCCATGAATAAACGTTATATTTTTGTGGTGAATGATAACGAGAACTATTTTGGATAGTGTAGTTCTGTATATGTGAGAAAATAGAACATGGAAATTATTTTATAAGTGCTCCCGATTTCAACGATATTCTTCTCGAAAACATATGGTATCTTCATCACATGAGGCAATTAATCGATTCTCTTGAAAGACGCTAGCATTTGTGATGTTATAAATCAAAGCTTAGTCATAAGAACGTTCTAGAAAATGACACCTGCTATTCAGGTAGATGGGACTGTATGTTTCAAAAGTAATGGTAATTAGTAACTGAAACATTTATCTAGTAAGTTTTTCGTTTGTTGATACAATTATCTCCGACTATCATAATTCGTTTCTCTAGGCTTACATCTAATTCGAATACTACAAAATGTAAATAAGGATATACATTGCTATGCAAATGAAACCAGTAACGTTATTGATCATAGAGCATTCATTTATCTTGTAAGCAAGAAAAATTCATCCTTCAGACTGGTACCATAATGATTCTACAATGCTATTTCTATTGAGATGAATCAAAGTAAAATTATGTGTAAATACAAATTACCATTTTGTATCGTAACATATCAGCAATGTATTGCGGTCGATGGGGAATATCTCATGTCGAGTCGTTCGAAAAAAATGGATAGCAATTACTCGATATGAAGGAGTGTCTTGAAATAGTTCAAACGGTGCAAGATTATTTTAATTCATTAAAAGGATGAGTATCACTATTGTCGAAATTTACTGGCTAAACATATTTTGTTGAAATAGTTATAATCCTCCAATATGCATCAGACTATTTTAGTGTTATCCCAGTTTTTTGTTCTTGAGATAGATAAACGCGTAACTATAGTATGTAAATGCAATTTTATCACAAAAATGTACATTATCAATGAGCCTTATTCGCGAAGACGTGTTGGCCACGCTCATGTATAAAATAGTGGCCATATTCTTTTACGTGTTGTTATGGACGGTGTCGTCTCTCTCATCTATCTTTCTCGATTGCCTTCATGGCATATGCCATGAAGGCAATCGAGAAGGATAGATCAGAGAGACGACACCGTCCGTAACAACACGTAAAAGAATATGGCCACTATTTTATACATGAGCGTGGCCAACACGTCTTCGCGAATAAGGCTCATTTGAAGTGCATTGATATATCAATTATTGTAAGGAGTAAAATTAAAAAACATGAAATAGAGAAGTAAAGAATCTGACTGGTCACATGTACGAGAAGAGATTTCTAATTGTAATGAATAACCTCATCGATGTAAGGATCTTGTTTTCTCAGCTAGGTGCCTATGTAAATAATATAGATTAAGTGTGTCTTTTGCTTTCGAAATAACTGTATAATATTGAAATCAAATAAATCTAAAAAATTCATGTGTAACTTGTCTGATACCAATGACACTATATATGCTTTTTCTTGTCTCGAAAGGTTAGTTAAATATTATAGAAAAAGCAGTCAGTAAGTGTGAATCAATGAATATGATCAGAGGATTCTTACAAAAATTAGTTAGATTTACGAAGAGTTTGATAGGTTTTTCGGAATTGGTCAACAAAAAAATACGGTTACTTTGCGCAAAAAAGAACAAAATATATTTTGCGAGATCTGGGAATCAAACCCTATAGCTATTCGTTCAGAATACAAGTACTCTACGAGCGAAATTCTGGTATTGCGTAGTTACCAATCAATGGAAATTTATTGATTTTTAATACTTGCTATCACACTCTGCGAGTGTGCAGCAATTATCGTCAGGTCAACATTATGGAAATCAACTTCAATGATGAGTGTGGACGTATTTATCATCTCTTAATAAACACTCACACTCACATCGTATATAGAATTTGTTGACCATTTGTGTCTAATAAAGAAATTTGCCTAGGATGAGCAGCTGGATTGCAATGAATTGTGAGAAATTGACACGGTGCTCCAATATTTTCTTCAGGCATTAAGTTCGATATTTGTAGTTCAAGATCAATTTCACTGACGGATATATTATATTTATATTGAATTCTAATTTAGTTTTCTAAAATTTTCTTTTTCTTTCTCCTCTTTCGTCCTTATTCATTCAAGGTAGGGGATAGGCGTTGCTTCGTAGGGGGTAGAAAACTAACGGAAAACAACTTAGGTGATTACTGGTCTACTGTGAAATGACGGTGATGATACACACAGATAAAGTTGTATGATATTACAATCATCAGTACATCTTTTCGTTAAAAAGTTGAGTAATTACTTAATGACCTATAAACTTTTAAAATGTGAAACTATTTTCGGATATATAAATTTGAACATTCTGCAAATACTAAATAAAAAGGCTACCGGTTTTGAGTGGAACAAAGAGGAATCAAAGATTCACACTTCCAGTGCATAGTGGAAAGATATTCTCGTCCGGCATCTTAAGTAATTTTATTTCTTGAGCGAATCACTACTACACTTAAGCATAGGTCGATCAATATAATCTTCTAATCGATAGTTGAAAATTTGCAAGTCATCACTATATAGATTTCTCAGTCGGCATATCATTTCATCAGGCAGGTTGACATACAATTGTTTGTAATCTTTGTTTGTTCGGTGTGTACTACCACGCCGTCTTTGAGAATCCCAATCAGATAAATTGAGCAATTTCAAAAAATACGGATAGTCCTTGTCAAATGTTTCATATTTGCCAATCAAGTTGTACCTTAGATTGCATACACTGCAGAGCGACGAGTATGGCTGCCAATGTGGATCGATATCACCAAGAATTATGTGATTTTGAAGAAAACTCGCAATAAAATGCTGAAATGAAGGAATAATGTTTTCACAAAGCCTGTTCTTTTCCGACAGATCTAAGAACCCATTGAATTTAAAATATTGAAGACAGATTGACTGACGCATTTGATTATAATAAGATTCTGATCGAATTCTATCTTTTTCGAGTGTCGCAATTTTTTCTGTATACGCGGCGGCGAGACGTTCAAACGGATGTCGCACGAATATGGCACGAGTGAACGGCGAAGACAGTAATCGAGATGCATTGGATAAAAATTCTAGATTTATGTATGGGAATACAGAGGTCTCATAAAAATGCCAGATATCAAACGATGGAGGAAAAGGCTTCACATTGATACCGTCAAGGCGAAGCAAACTAAGTAGAGAATCGATGAGATCGATAACTGTTGGAGATTTCGTAGTATTCCCAATGAATATCGAATGCTAAAACCAAACATCCTTGCGAAAATTAGTCTAAAAAATTGAAGCTTTATGCACCCCTACCTTTCCAAGTATCCTTGAAACAGCACGTATATGAATTAGTTTTTCGGGCGGTACTCGAGTAAAATCAACATTGGATCGATTGCTTGAGAGATGTTCACGAAGTTCACGTAGATGAGCATATGTGACGCTGCCAAGAACAGTTTTTGTGGCTACTTTTGGAACGGAACAGTAAGCGAATCGTTTAGTTCGAATGACGAAAATAAAGTAAAGAGGTTTTCTTTTCTGTCTGACATGATGAACAGATTCTTCATACTGTTTTTCACCAGTCGTTAATTGTAGACGCATACAATGAGCAATGAGTGATGCTGAACGTTCTTCATAAACATTAGGAAGCCACAGTAGTGACATAGTCTTCGCTGTTTCTAATCTGTTTTGTGAAATCGTGTCATTTTGCGAAAACTTAATGCAAAATAGAACAACGACGACCAAACAACTCCATAAAATCATACCCATAAAACATTTTTTAATTGAATGACCAAAACATAAATTTCCTATTTGAATAGAGGTCAAGACTTTCTGCAACCACAAAAGGCATATACATTTCATCGGTACTAGTACAATTCGTCGCACGACAATTCGTCGCGATCAATTCGTCGCAATCAATTCGTCGCATGATCAATTCGTCGCAGAACAATTTGTCGCGTTCTGTTCGTCGCATATTTTTTTTCGTTCTGTCGTCGCAGATAAATTCTTTCCGTTCTGTTGTTCGCTATCTGTTTCTCCCATCTCTCTTAATTAATTCTTTTTTTTTATGCAACCAATAAAAAGAAAATAAAATAAATGAGTAATTGTAAGATATGTACAATAACGATAGATAATTGATTTTTCTAAAGCAAATGACTGTTTAATTGGAAAAGCGGATAAAAAAAACTAATCAAAAATACTGTGATAGAG
>CAJNYU010000012.1:49018-108851 GCA_905331475.1 Rotaria socialis
CGTCCTCAATTAGAACGTTCACTAAAATCTGGTCCCTTATTAGAACGGATCCATACAAAATGCATATAGATCACTAGATTTTATGTATTTTCGTTTTCATCTGCTGCACAACTTGAAAATTCATCATCAATTCCGGAACAAAAGTTATTCAGTTTTATTTTCTCTACAACATATAAGTGGTCCAGTCATTTTCGACTATGTATTTACTTTTATTTCTATTTTGTTTGAATACACAGTAGAACATCATTGATTTCAGCTGATTAAGAAAATTTCAGACGTCAGATTCGGCGAGAAAGTATTCACATATATCATTTAGTATCTGTGAAAGGAAAAATACATTGTTTCAGTGCATACGAAACGGTCGGACATAATTTTGTTTTTCTATCTCGTCCACAAAAATTCAACATCAACGATTTTCTTGACTATTCATGTGTGCATGGATGAACTACGAATTCGAATTCTTTTAGATTTTATTTTTATTTTTATTTTCAGTCGTTATGCTTGTATGATAAATAATATAACGGTTTTATTTGAATTTAACCTTGTTTTTCAATTTCGAGATGACTAAAAAACGTCGAGTCACATATAGCCTAGAGGATTTTCGTAATGCAATTTCAGCTTATCGTAGTAAAAGTATGACGTCTGTTGATGCTTCGAAAAAATTTGATGTCCCAGAAAGTACGATTCGGAAACACAAAAATAATGCAAAGAATTATGTTGGGTCAGGTCATCCAAGTCTCTTATCTATTAACCAAGAACAGTACTTAGTGATTTTATTAAAAGAACTGGAGTCAATTGGTATTCGACTTACAAAGACAACTCTATCGAAAATTGCTGGGGATTTTATTAGAGCGGTCAATAAACAAAATAGTGACAATATTAGTAAGTGAATTTTATTTGTTTAGAGAAATAATTCTTTTGCATTTCGTATTTAGGTGATCCAAGTCGACATTGGTTCTTCAATTTTTTCAAACGGAATGCTGATAAAATAAAAATGAAGAAAGAAATAAAATTAGAAAAAGTTCGTCTTAACGGATTCACTGAAGAAGTACGAGTCGGTTGGTTTAATAAATTGAAAAATATTTTTGATATCAACAATCTACATGTTCGACCAGCTCAAATATGGAACTGTGACGAATCCGGCTTTTCTGACGAAACTCAATGTAAGTTTTAATTTTTTTTCAATGTAACTTTCTAAATTTTTTAATAGGTGAATATGTTTGCGTACCAGCTGAAACAAAATTTGCTTTTGAACAAAGTGGTGGCTCAGGAAAAGCATTCACGACGATACTTTTATGTACTAGTGCAAGTGGTGATGTTATTCCACCTTTTTTTATCTACGCTGCGAAGGCGGTCAATTCACTTTGGTGTTCTGGTGGTGCTCCTGGTACAACATATAAGTGCTCTGAATCTGGTTGGATATCAGAAGGTTTATTTACAGAATGGTTTAAGAGTTGCTTTCTTGAACGAACAAAGCATATAGATCGACCATTGATGTTAGTTATGGATAGCCATCCCACTCATATTAATATTGATGTTATCGAATTGGCTATAAAGAACAAAGTAATCCTCCTATGTTTACCACCACATAGCACTCACGCGCTTCAACCTCTCGATGTTGTAACATTAAGGTATGAATTTAGTATAAGTGACAAATAATCTTTTATATAACTTTCGTTTCCATAGCTCGGCAAAAAAATTTTGGAAGAAAATCGTGTCGAAGTATTTCTCCCGAAGTAATCGAAAAACAATAAGAAAAATCGATTTTCCATCTCTTTTGAAAAATTTAATGGAAGAAGCATTTACCAAGAGACAATGTGTATCTGGTTTTGCCAGATGTGGTTTATGGCCTTTCGACGGTGATGTAATGAAAGAGAAGGTGGCAAAGAAAGATCATCCGTCGAAATTTTCATCGTCTACATCAATAAAGTATAGTGTTTAACGTAATCAGTGTCATATATAACATTCAGATAATTTTAGTGCACTTGAAAATGTTTCAAACAATGTTGTGTCAGAAACAAGCGTCCAAACATCAATTGATCCACCACGTAATATTAATGCATTACAAACATCAAAGTCTATCGAGTAAATTTAACGATCTCTACCTATTTATGAATTTTTCTTTTCTATTTTTAGTGCAACCCTACATATGGACAATGGAAATAATTTATCTGTATCGAACATTGAATTTTCACAAGAATCAGAAAAAGTTACACATCAAGCAGTAACAAATACAGGCCCTCGGTAAATTTAATTCCGTTGTAATTATTTTCACGGGGTGCTCTACATTGAGTTCATGTTATTTAATAGTTGAGTGGATCTTTTATTGCTATTAACTAAATTTAAGAATAATTTCAAATGTTCTATCTCAAATCACTTTTTCAAGGACGCACAAAATTTTAAAAAAAAGTCATCTCACAGTTTGAAATCTTTTTTGATATGAATAGATTGATTTCTGAAATTTTTTCAAACGACTATGTACTAATAAAGTATTTTTAGATCGATGCCTGCTTCAGCAAAAACTATGGCACTTTATTCTTTAGGTAACACAGATGCATCAAGATTTATCGTTCTCTATATCAATATGTTTAGATGATCCTGTTTCTATTTTTAACTATCCATTAACAACTGCTTCTTCTACCAAATGGGACGAGAATACGTAAGTAATGATGATTGTGCAAGATAATTTGTGATTAATTTTAAGCTGTAGTGTTTGGACAGACACTGATGGTGTATGGTCTAGTCGTATAACTGCTCGAATCATTATGCCAGTGGAAGATAACGAAGGGTAAGCAAAAAACTGTGACATTTTCAAAATGTTTTTTTTCTTCAGATATGGTCTCAATTCACCTGACAACAAGCGAACGCTTACGAATCCAGATTATCCAACAAATAAATTTCTGAAATATAACAATGGTTTCAAGTCGCTAAGTACCGCTTTGTTCATTTTTAATATTGATATAAGATAATTGGGATAGTTTTAACTTAGATTCATCTGATGAAATATATCAATTACATGGTGAACCAAAAAAGACTTTTCATGAGCTGACATCTGTTCCAATTGAAATACCACCATTTAGTCCAACATCTGCTGTCCGTTCAATTGTCACTAGTTGCTTACAAGAAATACAACCACCTCCACCAACACCCGTTGTTAACAAACGAGTACGAGCAGAGCGTCGTTATGGTGAAGAGATAACAAGTGGTAGTCTTCTTCAAGAATTGAAAGATAAAAAAGCAGTTAAAGTAGCTAAAGCCGCTAAGGTGAAGCGACCAAGAGGAGCACCGAAAAAGACCAAAGTAACATTATAACTACTTACTATGTGTATATATTGTCTCATTCTGATATCTTTTAGACTTCTACTGATGCAACTGATTCTGATTCTTTACCGCAACTTTTATGAAATCATGAATCACAACTTGGTTATTAATTATTCTATGCCAATCTTTATACAAAGCTTAAAATTGATTGACAACAAATAGTACTTTATCTTTCTACATAATGTATTATGTATTATAGTTTACACATATTTCTAGTTTTCGAATTGTTTTTAATATAATATTTCGCTTTTTTCTGTAATACTTTTTTTCTCAACGATCGAAATTATCTATTTTTGTATAATTACACTTAGATATGTTTTATAATCATAGTTATTAAGTTATCAATGATTATTTGTTGAACTATATTAATTTTATTTTTTGTATTCAAACAGAATAGAAATAAAAGTAAATACATATTCGAAAATGACTAGACCACTTATATGTTGTAGAGAAAATAAAACTGAATAACTTTTGTTCCGGAATTGATGATGAATTTTCAAGTTGTGCAGCAGATGAAAACGAAAATACATAAAATCTAGTGATCTACATGCATTTTGTATGGATCCGTTCTAATAAGGGACCAGATTTTAGTGAACGTTCTAATTGAAGACATGTACTTATTTAGAACGTTTTTTGATGAAATTTATGGGACTTCATAAGGGTATATCTAATCAACGGAACAACATATTCAGTTGAACCTTTGTAGAATTATAGAAAAATACATAATGAACAAGTTGTCTAGCAAAAATTTTGGTTGATTTAGAATTTTTGAAGTAGATATGATACAATTTTTGAATTATAACGATTTTCCTATGTATTTTGCTGGTGCGTTCTAATTGAGGTCAACTTTTACATTAGCGTTCTTATTGAGGAAAGTGCATTTATTTAGAACGGCGCCAGTCGACTTCAAACTACCGGTCATAACTCGATCATTTCTCAACTTTTTTAAAATTTTTTTTCACCAATAGATAGAAAAGAATTTTTTCTACTTTGCTGCAAAATTTCAGCTCACTCACTCATTTCATCACAGAGATATGACAGTCACAACGTGAACATAAAAAATCCCCGTTCTTATTAGGGACATGCACTCTACAGTAAATGATATTCTTTTTCTTCGTTCTATAGAAAATAAACTTATTTAATTAGTCTACTTAGATGTGTTCATTAATTTATATTTTATGTATTCCTTCTTGAAAAAATGAATAATTCTTATGTACATCTTCATAAATTATATTTATTCAACATATTTCTATAGAAAATCGACAGACTATTCTCATTCTAAGACGATGACATTCTGAAAACAACAACACTATGTAATAGTGAATACCATATTTTGTAAATCCAATATGAGTCGAATCGAATCGAATGGCACTTTTGTCATCGGTTTCGGTTTCTGATATGTACAGACAAACATGCAACATTCATTCATTCAGTTGGATGATTTATGTGATGAAATTCTTATCCATATATTTAAAAAATTGTACAATGTTGAAGTACTTTATTCTTTAATGGGTGTTAACCAACGACTCAATAGAATTGTACATGATACAATTTTTACTCGTGATCTATGTTTACTAGAATGTTTACCAGACAGCAAGACTAGCTCTCCATTATCAGATCCGATACTTGATCGATTTTGTTCAGAAATTTTACCTGAAATTGGGCATCGAATTAAAACTCTGCATCTTGAACGAACATCAATGGAACGTATTCTTCATGCTACAAATTATCCTAATTTAAATAACCTTAGTTTATGTCATATCGACTCCGAAGTAGCTATGTCTCTATTTGATGGTAAGAGATTTTCTTTGATAAATTTTATTCTAGAATTAATTTGTTATTAGCAAACAAAATGATTTATTTTGAACGTATAATCAATAGGATTGGATATTCATAATTAAAGATCATCTGACAATAGAAAATCATCTTTTTAATTTCACTTTTATTTACTACATAAAACATACTCTTTATAGGAATGTCGTTACGAGAAAAAGAATTCAACTTTTTAATTTGTATAAGAAAAAAATACATTGATAATATATTCGATTGAAATTTTTCAAGATTAATAGAGTTAATATAGAGAGTCTAGAATAAAATGAATAATATAAACAAGTCAATAAGTGAGATAGAACACAACATTGATCATATAGAATCTAATCTATGAAAGAATTTAAAAGAAAAGAAAACATCATATATATAGATGATAATGTTGCTAAATAGAAAATCTTAGATATTTACTCGAATGAACAGAAACAGATTTGAAAAATATTTTTACTATTAACTTTATTTAGGTAAAAATTCTTTAACTCATATATTCAACAATCAATTTTCATCACTGTTTATCAATTTTAATAATGTAAAGGATTCGCTTCCAATGAGAACTGTCTATTCAATTATATTTGCAAAAATTTTGACCATATTTACTAGTTTACGATGCTTAAGATTCAATCCATCTTCATCTTATCGTGACGCTGTATTGTTTTATTTGACACGTGATACTGCTATCTCTTCAACTTTATTAGAGTTACATGTCGGTGTGGTAGAGATGCGGGATTGTCTTGATATACTTGATGGACGTTTTGATCAACTTCGTATACTTTATGTTACTGTTTATGGGACTTTACCTTGGTTATCCGGAATTGAACATGATGTAGGTTATTTTTTATTAATATTTTGTTTGTTTAAATGAACCCATTTGTTTTCATTTTCAGCAAAACCTATTACCAAACTTGCGAATTTTTTCTTTGTGCTGCAAGAGGATAATTGATTTTGATAAATCAATTGTGTCAGTTGTACGTCGAATGTTAAATTTAGAAGAACTTCATTTAAATATTATAGTCGAATGTAATGGGAGATTTATTGATGGCGATACACTGATGAAAGATATTATTCTTTATATGCCACGATTATATAAATTCACATTTAATATTTGCTCAACTATTAAGCATTGTGATCAAACAAATTTCGTATTAAATCAACACATTGAGAAAACATTTGAATATTTTCATAATAGTGAAATAATTACTTGTATTGATCATTTCCAAGAAAAAGGATATAGTCAATATCATATTTATTCGTATCCATATAAATGGAAAGTTTACAATAACATAACAAATGATTTTCGGGGTGGATTATTTACTAGTGTTACTGAAGTATCGTTATATGATGAACGCCCATTTGAAGATGAATTTCTTCTTCGAATTGCTCAGTCATTTCCCTTGATGAAAGAATTAACAATAAGGAATCTAAAAGCACAAAATAATAAACAAATTGCAAAATCAAATAATGATAATCAAATGTTATCAATTATTGAATATCCTAATCTTACTCGGCTTGATCTTACTAACACTCATCATGATTATGTCGAATTATTTTTATTTGATAGGAAAATGGCTTTGCCAAATCATCTTCATCTTCGTGTCGATTATCAATCACTAGAAAAAGTGACATACAATTTTACAAAATATA
Source organism: Rotaria socialis (assembly GCA_905331475.1). Lineage (NCBI taxonomy): Eukaryota > Metazoa > Rotifera > Eurotatoria > Philodinida > Philodinidae > Rotaria > Rotaria socialis. Next base: position 55,808 of record CAJNYU010000012.1, read on the forward strand.
CAAGACCGAATAATTGTGCAAAACTTGCTGCTCTATATTTTTATCCGGTGGATCAAATCGATGAACATACCAAAAAGTATTTTCCTCATACATGTATACGTTGTACTGCTGATTTTGTATTACGTAAATAAAATAGATCAAAAATAAATCCATTCACGGAATGAAATGATTGAAATAGACAAAAGAAAAAGAATAAAGACAAGAATTTCAATGAGAAATCAAATAATATATAGTTTCATTGAAAATCGATTGTACAGCTGAGAAATGAGCTTGTATACAATAGATCTTCATAAACATGCGAAGAGACAAATATCGAACAACGAAAAAAAAGACAGTAGATAGTGGTTTCATTTAATGTAAAATCGTGTGAGACTGATTTGAGTATAGTTGATTAAGAAATATTGTTTTTTTCCTTTTTGTTCTGTCATCTTCTTCATCGTGATTCATAAAAATCTTTCAGATAAACTCGTTCGAATATCATGTGCTCAAGTAAGAAAAAAAAATTAAACCTTGTTAAAGCGATGAAGAAAATGTTTTTATAGTCTTTTTTTACAAAAAGATGCAGCAATATTTATGTATGAGAAATACATGTATGAAAGTGAAGATATTCTAAACTTGAATTAAAGCCAAAAAATGATTTTGATTTCTTGTTGATGCATTTTTGGTTAATGAGAAACTATCTGTCTTAATTTCTATCAATTCGCTTACAAATTGAATTCTCTATTTGAAATAAATTTCTCAATTACTTTTATTTATTTTATTCATCGCATGCGTCGTTTTCAATATTTGACAAGAAACTGGATAGAGAAAAAAAACAAGAGCACATGCATCATTGAATATACACAGACACACAAATCTAGAGAATGGTTGTCCTGATCAAAGATCGCTTTCACCTGGTTCACAGTGATGCTTTTATTGTAAACTATTGATTCAATTTAAGAATTCATTCAGTTATTTTCTTAAACGCTTTACGCCGTTGCCGAATTGATCAGAACAAAGATATTGCGTTGTCAAGATTTCTTTTGAATCAACCAGGTAGCATATATTTTCTCTACAAGACTAGTCCGCTTATACGCGAAATAAATCAAGAAAATTATTGAAATATTTTTGTCTTTAATCAAGAACTTCTTTTTCAAAAAGAAAAACAGTTGCTTTCGAGGGTGTGGGTCTGGATGTGGGTATGTCTTAATGAGATAGTGTGACAGCATGAGTGTTACTATCGGTGCATATCCATGCGACAAACGTTTCTTAGGATCGATGCACCGACATCTATACCGATAATTACACCAACACACCCACGCTCACACCCCAAATTCAACAACATTACTTAAAAATCTCATGATAAGGAAAGATAACTTTTTTCTGTTGATTAAATATTGCTAACTTCAAATTCTATTAAAGTATATTGGTATTCAATATGTTCTGATTGAAGTCACTTAATTACTGTTATATAAATCATAGAACTATCTCCACTAGTTATGCTATTTTGATAGAACTTGAGGGTGTGGGTGTGGGTATACATCATTAGTAATTACCAACACTCACACACCCCACACCCACTCCACATAGTGGCGTAACCAGCAAAGTTTCGTAGAGGAGGCTCAGCCCCCTTGCCCTTCGAAAGTAGAAGAAGGCAATTTGAATTCAACTGTAACAATGCACGAAGCCAATATCTGAAAACGTTTACTTTTTATTAGCAATAATTCAATTAAACACGTATGTTATGAAAAATATCGCCTTTTCTGTGTTACACTAATTATTGCATTATATGTCTATTTATTACAATTTTGAATTTGAACATGTTTAGATTTAAACAGCAAACGCTAATGCTCTCTCTTCCTTTATTCTTTTATAGAGAAGCAAAATAAACAACACTTCATCTTTTAGATGGCAACAATCTAGGTTATTGAAATTTCAGATAGAAAATTTCGTAGAGGGGCTCAGCCCTCTCTGACCACTCCCTGGTTACGCTACTAACTCCACATCCACCCACACCCAGACCCCACACCCACTCCACATCCACCCACACCCACACCCACATCCTGAACTCCTAGAACAGTGGTCTCGATGGTGTATTGAGAGAGAACAATAAATCTCATTCGTCTCACCTGAAAAATACACAAAATATATTTTTTTCTGAAAGATTAAATAAACATTGGTTTTGATCCATTTTAGATTTTTTGATTAAAGGGAATATTTTCATGTCACGAACACGGTGGTTTGAATTTTTAATCTAAAACATTCGTGTGTAATTTGATGAAAGTGTTCTTTCTTTCTATCTATGAAATCGAAATCGAAATAAAATTGCTACTTATTTCAAATATTCGAATGCGATTTCTTTTATATTCATAGGCTCTTGAACTGAACGCAAGATAGAATAATTTTGATGTAAAAATTTGCACCTTATAGACACATCGAATGTAGGTTAGAATATCCTAATAGTTACAATCACTCGGGATAATCTTGTACTAAGTAACTTAATCTTCGGGAAATATTACCAATGACTTCGATGACCCGAGAAAAACCCAGTTTATGCGCAACCTACTACTTTGATAAAAAATATATTGCGTATTGTTAGCGTCAGTGAATACACACTAACCCTAAGCTAGTATATAATTATGACATGACGTCATTTGTTGAGTGACCACTTGTGTGTTCAGCGTGTGATCAATGTTTGTATCTTGTACACTATATATACATGTTGTTTCACTTACACATATCTCTTTTCTTCATTCTATTCTCGTCATCCTGGCCATCCTTTGTTTTCATTATTCGTTCTGGGCGTACTTCTTGTTACATGTAGTTGTACTGTTGCTGTTTGCATTACAGTACAGGTGTTTATTATATACCTATATATATTCATCCATTCGACTGCATATTCATTCATGTATGTATGCTAATATATATATATACATAGTATAGCATAGCTCTATAGTGTCATCCCCAAACATAGAGCTAACATATGCCTCCTGTTTTGAATATTGAAAGAGCATGTCAAGATGAAGTTTCCAATTATAAGTTTGAATAAGAAAAAAAGTGAAAAGATGACTTACAGTTTGGATGCAATTGAATAAAGGTCAAATTTACTCTTCATAAGAAAAGAACAAATAATTGAAATCAGCAATCTTATTTATTTTTTATTACGGAATAATAGGTACTCACAGCTTTTCAACCGCGAGTGGTCGTCTCTTCTACTGATTTGAATCAAATAAATCATTCCGCGATTCCTGCTCGTCGGTAGATGTTCTGGTGGAACATTCAGTGGTAATTACGGTAAAATATGATAGTTTTAATCAATCAGAATATACAGTAACTGGTATGACTATCTAAACACATTTTAAAAATCTTCTATTGCTTCCGTTTCTTAACAATTGAAGAACAAGATGTCTATAGATGCCTTGCGAGTGTTTGTGCATCTTCGCATCGAAATTCCATGCGGATGCAAAGATAACACACCCACAGAAATCCGCTCTATTGAGTTTCATAGAAGTTTTCTACTGAAATCATTCTTTCACATATGATTCCTGGTTGTGAACTCGCATTTTACGAGAAATTCGCGTTATTTTTGAAGAATGGCGTGAGTGTAAGTTCAAACACGAAATCTTTGCTGCATCACATTACGGATATTGATGAACATTTAACGTTTTTTTTACGTCTACCCATCTCAAACAATATAGAATAATACATCATTACTCATTTCAGAGAATAGCAACCAATACATGGCAAAATTACACATATTAGCTAATGAAAACACTAAACATCAGAGTTTCTTGAGTGTTTTCCAATACTGTTCAATTTATCAGTTCGAAAAAAAGTATGTTAATCCTTTTGAGTTGATCGAAAATTATAATAGTTCTTCTGTAATTACTTACTCTACATATGGCATACATTTACAAATCTTCTTTGTCAGTTTATTTAATGATGAAAAAAAGGTAATTACAAAATTTAAAGAAAACAGTACCGAAAAGTAAAAATAATGAAAGAATAGCAACAATTCAAAATAAATAGAGCGCCGTCAAAAAAAAGAAACAGTGGCGTTCAAGATATGAAAAAATAAAAAAATGATTTTTCCCCAGGACAATGATTCCTGAAGCAGTATTCCGTGAATTTCCGGCGAAAACCTGCAAGAAACTCGCTGTTTTCGACCGGGACCCACCGGGAATTGTCCGGAATTCGATGCAGGAATCCGGAAACCGTATCCGACTACCAGTTTTGACAGGTTCCTGTCGATTCCGGCCGGAACCGGATAAATCCGATCACCGGATCCTTTCACCGGAATACTGCTTCCATGAAATCTCCGGAATACCACAGAAGCGGCCGTTTCCGGGACCGGAATGTTCGACCTGGGTCCTCCTGTGATCAATTATCTTGGAAAATTTCATATTTTAGTCCTGAAAAGACTGCGCTAACAAGCTTTCGTGTTTAATCCGCAAAGCATAAGAATTCGTTTAATTTTAGAATTTATAATATTGAACTTGATTGTTATTCGACGTCATGCCAGTGGGAGTTAGCGTTTGGAACGAAAATATATTATCATCATCAAAGAAAACTGCTGAAAAAGAAAATGAACAAGAACGAAAGAAAAGAGAAGTATTTTACAAGTAACATATATTTTTTCTTTTCTGCTTGTGTCCGTATACTTTTTTCTTTTAATTTAAGCTTTTCTTCTGGATGTAAAACGTTTCTACAGATGGCCTGTGTTGGAGCACTATTGGCCGGAATTGGTCTAGCAGTGGTGTTGACATTGTATCTGTCTCAACAATCCTATAACGGTAAATCAATCTCTTTGAGTTTATCAATACAGCAGAGACGCCTCTTCTAAAGTCAGAACCAGAGACTACCATATATTACGGTAATGTCAGATGGAAGAATTGAGTAATAGAAGTATTCTCTCTACTCTTTATTGTTGATCAACTATAAAGTTGAAACAAATGGTGCTATTTCATGAAAAAAAATGCCTCCCTAGGGTTCACAACAAAAACAACGCTGACTGATCCGAGCTGAGCAATATGAAGTATAGTGAAGAAAATTTTCTAAAATCTTTGAACTATTTCTGCACCTAGCGAAAGTAATACGGAGAAAAATATCAGATTGCTAATTTTGGTCCCAGAGGTGCGGCGGCAAGGGGAAGGGATCTTTTAATCGTTTCTTCTTTGAAGCTCACAGAAAGAATTCTGAAGCAACTGCATTGCTATTCTACGAAAGTTTATTTTTTGCCTCTATGTTTAATGCTTTCCATTCTATAGACACGGTCAACAACACGAGCACTGGTGTATCAACCACAAGCATCTCTTTCAGTGCAGTAACTACTGCAACGACTTCGAGTTCGACTTCGAGTTCGACTTCAATTACCAGTTCTACAACATGTAAGTAGATTTATCTATATTAATATGTTCCTTATTTGCATTGCTGTGTAATGTTTTTCGAATCACCAATGTCTGTCTGAAATCACCTAAATTTTTTTATGGAGAATACCCACGATGGTATAGTCATAGAAACTGACGAAATGAGACATTCTCTCATAGATTGGGAGTATGCAATCGAAATATTTTAAATATCGAACGGGTGCATCTCGCACTCCCATATGAGACAAGCTCAGACGTTATCAGAAACGTTTGACGTTTCTTTGCGTTTCTCAGCACTCGAACCCATCGCAATAATGCTTTTGTATAGATCTATTGGGCCATGCATGCTTTCGTAGCTATTGCACCCAAGTCTAATTTATCAAAAGTATATTTACACGACCAGTCTATTGATGTAGAACATGATTCTACCATATAGTTTTCTTATGCAATATTGCCCCTAAACAGTAATAATCTTCATTGGCCTGTTCATATGATAATTATAGTATCTAATTCTTTTCTGATTTTGTTGACATGATGATTCAAATTTTTGAATTTCGAATAGAAAAATATTCAGTTTGCTACCTACACACACCTTGCCCAAGAGGAAAACGCAGCTCCCAGTGGACCCATAGAATCCATCAGGATCCAGAAGTCACTTTTCCTCTTGTCTCTGACACTCAATAAGTACAGTGCCAATTTGTGTTGTTTCTATCTGAATATTGATCCAAGTGGATAAAACTTTGAAAAAACACGTTTAAACGCCGCAAAACAGAATTTTCTGCACTATTACACGCGTGCAAGAAACACTGCTCGTGTAAACACCAGGAATCTCAACGTTTTGTTCATCAACACGGTCAGTCCTCATGAACTAGCTTCTTCTGGACCTTTCAACACCTCGCAAGCAAGTATCACAAGCATTTAAACCTCCACCTCATCCCAAACGCGTTTTCTTTACCAAAAGCATGACTTTTTGCGAACTTTCTGCAACATTTATAACGCTCACTTAATAACGGTAATTAGTAACCGTGTAGTTGCTTCAAAAATAAGCATTCTGAGCGTTTTTTAGTTCATTTTGTTTTATTTCTTGAATGTGAACTTCAAGCGTTTTAACCGCGACTCCGAGGCTAATATGAAAGCCTACGCACCAATTTTTATTACAACTCTTTTAGTTTAAATTTGGATAATTTAAATGCTACTTTTCAGTTATTGATATATCTCTTATGGGAGAAAATTTTTCGTATTTATTGGCTTTAAAATTTGAAGCATTTAAATATCAATTTTGAGTAGTTGTTATGAGTTTTAAATTATGCAAATGGTGTGTGAGTGTGCGCGTGGGTGAAGAGAAGGTCGATGGCCACACTCACACCCACACATCTTCAAGATAGTGAAGTATTGGTGTTGGATGGGTGTGATTAAAGAGTGAAATAGCATTCGCACCCTTACTCACATCAGCTAAAAGTAAACCTAGAATAGTTTCAGCAAATGAACTGTTGAAGCGTAAAAGATTTTTTAGCATTATAGAAAACGGTTATTTTAACGTTCATTTTTCTGACCGTGATCGGATGCCGATCGAAGTTCCCGAGTGTGAGTCAATAATGTTTATAAATAGTAGAGGTGAAAACGAACAAAAATTAGCGCCAACAAATACCTTGAAATTTCAATTACCTTGAGAAAATGATCGTTTTCACGTTCATTTATTTTGGTCGTCAGTGGTATACAGTCGGGAAACACAACTTTCAGCCAAAAAAGGTGAACAAATTTTACACATTTAAACACATTTTTTAATTTTTTTGTCTGCTTGGGCAGTGAGTTATATTCATACATAATTCACACCAAGAATCCTACCGGAAACTTCGATCATGCCACATCTACTGCATATATCCACTGTGAAAGTTTAATAATGCTTGTATCTACACCATGAGATGCGTAATTTGAATTCGAATATAAATGGACACCCAACTGCATGGTATCCATTCGAAAATGAGTGATAGAAATAGATTTAGTTTTGACTGGAGTGGGTAGAAAGGGTACCCAGCGGACTTCAAATGTGGATGTTGGTGATGGGTACCAGGGAGAGATGTGGGAACCTCAAGTGTGTGCGCGGATAAGGAGTACCCGGGGTGATGTGTGGGTGTGGTTGTAGGGGTATATATGTGTGTCTATGTCGCATATATCGGAAAGTTAAACTAAAGCTAAATCTATTCCCGTATGTATCAAGTCATTTTTCTTTTTCTTTTCTCCATTTATGTTTGCACTTGAATTAGACAGCTACTCATATACACATGATTTTTCTTTGAATATAGACAATTTAATTAATAAATGCTCAAAAATAAAGTCCTGTTTTTGTTGGTAAAATGTTTCGATTATATATTTGGACACGATGAGAGGATTTGAAATCCTGTAGAATACTGCATGTTCTAGTCTATAAAATCCGTTTTCTCATATATCCAAAGAATATTGACACTTCTCTGATTGATAATTTGTGATAATTGGGCATACAAAAACACGTAGAATGTTATGCTTGAAAAATATTCACTCTCGCTTATGAATGTTTCTTTAAATAATGGGGTGGGGGGGGGGGGGGGGGGGGGGGGGGGGGGGGGGGGGGGGGGGGGGGGGGGGGGGGGGGGGGGGGGGGGGGGGGGGGGGGGGGGGGGGGGGGGGGGGGGGGGGGGGGGGGGGGGGGGGGGNTTTTATTTTTTTTTAAAAAATTGGGGGCCCCCCCCCCCCCCCCCTATAGAACATCTTGATATATCTGTTTCTTTAAACTTTCTGGTCATGATATTTAGCTGTTACTATTACAACAACTGCAGCAACTGTCAGTGAGTAGATTTCATCAGCAATTCAACTAAAGTTCATTTTATTTGATTATTGCATTTAAGCAATTACATCCAATACATGCACATCAGGATGGCAAGGTGTCACCATACTCTATCATTGCCACAATAATTGTACTGGTCATAGTTCTTACCTACAATATACATATTCCTATGTGGCCATTGCCAATACAACACGAATTACATTTGTTTTTCGCGATGATTCTGATTATTTTGCGCTTGATAACATAACCATATGGGACAATGCAGCTCCCAGCACGCAATTAATTAGCAATGGTGACTTCGAGACCGGCAATATTTCATCATGGGCCTATTGTAATCCAAATGTTGCATCGAATGCTGGCGAAGTGCAATTCGGAAGCACCGCTTATAATGGCTACACGTATACGCCTTATTCTGGTATGTATTTTTATATGGATGGTTCGGTAGGCGCTCCCGATTATCTCAGTCAAACATTTGCGACTACAATCGGCAGTACATACAATATATCTTATTGGTTATACAATGGAGCCGGTGGTACAGGAGTTAGTGTTGATGTCATAATGAGCGTTTAATAATATAAATGCTGACATAAAAAACATGATAGACTACAAGAAAAGAAACGATCCACATTTTCTTATCTTTGCTACTACTTGAAGCATATTCTTAATAAAACTTCATTATCTTGAGAATATTGGTGTGAGTAGAAATAACAGAAAATCCACATCCTCTAGCGTGACGAACAAATATACATATATGTAAGATGTGTCTATCCTCTATGAATGTAAATAAATTATAATTTAGTACTTTTATTCCATTGTCGATGATATAGTTTGAAAAATAGATTTCAATCAGATGTTCAGCGTATTTATTCTTACATGTTACATGTGAATGCGGGTGTGCGTGTGGCGTATGGGTGTGCATGTGAGATGCACCTTAATCTACACCCCACACCCTCAGTTGAACACTCTTTGAGGATTACGGCGATTGATTCTCATTACCCTATGTTTAGGTATTATGACATCTATGAAGTTAGATCAAAAGACTGAAAAGTCTAACAATAAGCTAAACTCTGGTATGTGTTTTTTTACTCTGACACAAACACACTCAGTCAGCCACCTATCCATAAGTTTATTTTATTTCATATGACCAACCGTATAGTCGAGGGAATTTTAGGGAATAAAATAGATTTTTTCAATTGAGCTATTTTGCATTAGGTTAGGAAATCAAAGGAATACATGTAAGTTTCACACTTTAGCCACTAAGAAGCTGCGCTAACAAGCTTTTTCTGAGAACAGGAACAGGAGCACACGACGCCAGAAAACAAACTGTGAAATGTTATTCAAACACAGATCAATTACAAATGCAGTTCATTTGGCCTTCTTTTCTCGAGAACCGTTCGCTAACAGGGTATTGAGCTAGTTCAAATATCGTTGCATAAGAGACAGCACATCTCCTTGATGCAACAGGAGCAGACTTTGGATAGAGTATAAATTAATCGAATCACTGTGTTAATGCACGTGGGTACGGAGAATAGAAAACTCATTATGTTCGTGTAGCTGACTATGAAGAGCGTAATAATTATAAGCAGTTCTAGGGTGTGGGTGCGTGTGTGCGTGTTCATGTGGAAACGTCAAGTCCTTCGCATCCACACTCACATCCTCACCCACACCCACGAAACCGGTCGTGGTATGCTTTCTAATTTATATCACTTTTTTCTAAATATCTACATTTCGTCAAAAATTTTTTGCTTCTTACAACAATGTAGAAGATAATTTTAATTGATTCTTGTAATCGATTAAGATGTCTTACGCCACTTGAGAAGTCCCTTGAGAAAGGACGAAACGCGTAGTGTCGATCTCGATTTTTCTTAAAAACTTTAATTTCTAATCTACTGGAAATGGATACTATCATTATATGGTCTTTTTTCTTTTCGAAAAATTTCTATATAACAGTATAGTTTAATGTTGTGATTTTTTTAAAATTTTAATTATTTAATTTTAATTTTAATTTAAAATTTTATCATAGAGATTATTTGCCAACTTAAGAGTCCCTTAAGCAAAGACGAAACGTGTCTTGGCTGCTGTACACACCCACACCCACACCCTATCTGCTTGTTTCAATAGAAAAAAATTTGTATCAAAGAATTTTAATCGAAACTCAAACTGGGATCAAAAATCTTGATCCCGCAATTTCCTAATCCAGCACATTTGCTGAATTCGAAACTCTTTAAATTTCGTAGCGAGGACGATATTAGTTTTAGTTCTTTATTTTTTTCCATAGTCTCCTTATTGAACTTTAAGAGTTTCGGATTTGTTCGCTACGTTTGATAAGCGTGTCACTACATAATAATTTTTCACCATTATTCTTGTAAAACCAAAATTTGACGAGAAAATATATGAAGTGAAGTTTTAAACGACATCTCTGCATTATTTGATTGGTAACTGAATTTCCATGTATACTGCGACGACTTTCAGGTAATAATAAATGGCCGAAAATACCGAAAGAATCGAAGAACATATGATAAGTCATCTCTGTTATATAAAAATGATTCAAACGGATGATAACCAATCGTGTGTTCTTCAGTTCCTCAAGTCTTTTTCGGCCAATAATCATTTGCCTCGATTTTCATGAGTCGCTCATGGTTTTTAAACTATACATAGAGGCTATGTGTAATTCTGCACAACAACGTGTGAGTCAAAGGAAAGTGATATGATTACAATTGCTTGTATTGTGTATTGAAAAACAGACGGTGGCCTGTTTCTTCAATCTTAATATTCAAAGCCAATATGTCTCTACTTAACTTTCCTGTTGAACTGCTGCATCATATTTTGGATTATTGCGATGCCCATACGATTATTTTTTCGGTTCGTTGTGCCTGCAAGCAACTCTATGCTATTTCCAACAGTTATGGTAGTCATCAATTGAAATATGATTCAAAGTTGAAATCGAGTTTTAATACGATTTATAATATCATTCGGCCTGAAAACGTCGTTTCACTGATTATCATCAATGATCATAAGAAATCTAATGAAGTCAATCCACTGATTTCAAATTTCCCAGTTTGCAAATTTACGCGACTTCGTACACTGACGCTTCATAATTTCAATGACACAGAATTACAACATTTTCTGCAATCAATAAAAACTGATTTTCTCGTCTCACTTTCAGTTATATCAAGCGAACGGGATCATACACAAGCATGGCTTCTTATTTTGTCAACAGTTGCTCGATCTAAAATTCGAACACTAATGATTTTGAATTATTTACGTGCTACGATGGAAAACATATCGTGGCCAATTGAATACAAACTGGAACATCTGTCAATCGATAATTGCACATTTAGCAATTACTGTGCTATTCTCCACCATTGGCCTCGTTTACAAACTTTTGTAATGAAAGATTGTACTATGGACCATGTGGATGACAAGATTTTCTCGTCGCCTGCATCAACACAGTGTTCACTTTTGAAGTCGTTGGCCATCACACAATGTTCACTACCTATGAAACATTTGGAAAAGTTACTTTCACTAACATCTACGCTTGTACAGCTAAAGCTTTGGTTTTATGAATGCGGATCGAACATTTTATCAAATGGTTATGATTGGACACACTTGATCAAAACTAAATTACCTATCTTAGATCGATTCGAATTTTTCTTTTCGAATAGTACTGGATTTCATAGAAATACTAATTCTACCAGCCTCGCGTTTCTTATTGATTCATTTCGAACATCCTTTTGGCTTGAAGAGAAAAAATGGTTTTTTGCTTGTGATTATGAGTTTCGACCGCATAAAATTAGGATCTATACCACCTCGATCAAAATAAATGATTTCACTGACTCAGTCAGATGTGAAGTATTGTCGATAGACGGCGTTCATCGTTTTGTGCGAAGATTGACCCATAAAATGGTTGATGGTATCGCTGAGGAGGTACGTAAAAATATGTCTGACTATACAGAACTCATAGAAAGAGTCATTAAGTGATTAATAAAAATGGCTGTAAATGTATACTCGAATAATTGCGTTTCATCATATAGGTGTACTTTTTTTTAACAGTCGAAGTTAGTTCGTCAATTCATCTCAAATTATTTTTCTTATAGAAACTTACGTACCTCTCTTTGCGCGACTGTCAAATCATCGATAACGAAGCAGAGAATCTCGCTGATGTATTACACTATGATACAGTGAAGTTAATCATCCTTTTATCTTTCTCATATTCGATTGCTATTTTATACATAGTCTCTCATAATCTTGGATCTTGGCAGTAATCAAATCGGAGACAAGGGTGCGCAATATCTTGCTAACGCTTTGGTTCGTAACAAGGTATAACCTTCAATTTCTCTTTTAATTTGTCTCGTATTTATCTTTCCAATGCATAGACACTCGCCACGCTGAATCTTTCATTTAATAGAATTGGATATCAAGGTGCACAGCATCTTGCTAATGCACTACGGCATAACACGGTTATTTTAAATCCTTTGTCGCTGATTTCGATCATATCCACTTTGTTTTCTACACGTAGACACTTGTCACGTTGAACCTTAACAAAAACCGAGTCCAAGAACAAGGAGCAGAGTATCTCGCTGATGCGCTACAGTACAACACAGTAATTTTCATTCCTTTATAATCGATATCATATTATAGTATCTAAAAACCAGACGCTTACCACACTCAATGTTGACGAAGATGCTAGTGGATATTGTGTCGCTGTTCAAGCAGCTGTCAAAATTCGCAATGAAAAGGTGAGATTTCTTGTTCTCGATCCCTTCACATATTCATATTCACCATGAACAGACACTCACCATTTACAAACAAAGAATCAGTGAAAAAGGTATACAATATTTTGCTGATATCTTACGAAGCAACATGGTAATCATCATTTCTTTCTGATCTCTCCTATATCTAACCTCTTATTATCCATACGCAGACACTCACTACACTCACACTCTACAAGAATCAAATCGGAGATGAAGGCGCAAAATATCTCGCTAATGCGCTACAAAACAACAGAGTAATCGTGTCAAATAGCATTTATCTCATACTCTTCTTTTCTTTGTACAGACACTTACTACATTGAACGTTCGATTGAATGAAATTGGAGATGGCGGGGCGCAATATTTTGCTAATGCTTTACAACAGAACATGGTTATTACCATTGTAGTCTGCAACACGAATATATTGCTTACAGTTGTTTTTACAAATTTTCTTTCCATTATTAAAAAGTATACGGATCCAATTGAAATTGTTTTATAGTTAGTATGAAACGACGGCTACATAGTGCACTAGAATAGCAGATGACTCGATCTGTCTATATAGATAGATTTTACTATGTAAAAGTAGATTTAAATGTCTTTCAATATTTCTCATTTCCTACCAAAGAGATTTATGATAAAATGATAACAAAATAGATCAATCGATGAAAAATTTCAAGCTCGATCAGTTTCTATAATCTGAATTTTCCCCATAGTTTATTAACAATATGCATGTGTTTTATCTTTTGTTACTAAAATCAGGTTTTGGAAATAAAAATGAACTATGCAGGGAAAATTGGTTCATAGAAACTGATAAAGCGTGAAACTTTCTATTAATTAATCTATTGCGTAGTGAGCTGAGCGCACATCTCTTGGCTCGGATATGCGAAGTATTAGAAAGCGTTTACATCGATTTTACGTGGAAAATCTTTCTCTCTATGGAAAATCTATATAGACAAATAGATTCCCCTCTTAGTATATGTGCATCATATACCCTTTAATAAGGTGAAAGAAAATTTGTAAAAATAAATGTAAGAAAAATATATCCACTTACATTTTTGTCACAGATTGTACTCATCTTCTCTTGTGCACGCAGACACTTACTTCACTAGACCTTTACAAAAATCAAATCGGCGAAAAAGGAGCAGAATATATCGCTAATGCACTACGCAGTAATACGGTAATCAGCAATATCTCTCAATCTCCATTATATTGTATTTCCATCTACGAGCAGGGAGTCGTTACGGTGAATCTTCGGTTCAATCCAATAGGGAGCAACGCAGTACAATACTTTGTTGATACCTTACAAACTAACCATGTGATTATCATTCTCTCTCTCTCTCTCACTGCGATACTTACTTTGCTTTCTATATAGACACTTTATTGTATTTATCTCGATGGTAGAACTGTTTTACAACCAACACAAAATGGATACAAAGAAAACGAACCAGTGAAATAAACAAATTGATTAATTTTTTTCTTTTCTTTTTGTATATTGACTGATCGATGTGAAGCTAGCACGAACACGACGCATTACCACGAACAGTGCTACTGTTTGGTTGGCAATGATTTAAACCAATAAAAATTGAGAATTACAGAAAACATTTTTGGACATGGCTTCTATTAGCAACTAGAACACTCTAAAAAATGCCAAGCGTCTTACAAGATGGTTCATGCGTCTAAAATCAAGACGCATCGCATTTCTCAGCTAGACGTGCCAAGTGTCAACGGATGACCGATTTTAGACGCTCAAGCAAAATAAATGAAAAATAGACACTAGAAGTGTCTTATCGAAGTGTCTTGATTTTTTAGAGTGGCGGGCCCAAATCACACCGACTAATTCAAAGTGAATTAAAACAGAATGAACGAATAAGTCATCTAAAAAAGATGACTTAAATCGTCATAGACCAATCGCGTAGCTATTTTGTTTTATCTTTTTCAGTGTGATTTCGGCCCAGTTATTTAATAGCTAGAACTGTCAAATGTTTCAAAAAACGATCAATACCGAAAGCTCATGATCCATTGACTTTTTTCTATAATAAATGCTTTGCTTTGAACGTCTAGAACCTATGAACTTTGAATTTTTACTCTTGGTAAAAAGAATTAATATTTTAGAAGCAGTAGTATTTGAACTAAAAAATAGAATATCATCTATTACATTATGATTATGATAAGTCAATTTTGTAACTACTGTCTTCAAGTCTAAGATAAGCTAACTCATCAATCGTTTTATTTATTTTATTCAAAAATATTGTGAAGCTTTCGATCTTGTTCAAGAAGTCATTATCAGCACTAATTTTACATGAAAAAGAATTACGTACAACAATTTTTATTCTTACTTTTATCTTTCGTTCTGTTATGAACATCAAACTGGGGAAATGTATTTCTCCCCTTCGTAGTGCAATGTGCAGAAGAGAACGAAAAATAAAAATTGTTCTGTGTTATATGTAATTTTCTTTCGTCTAAATTTACTGTTGATAATGACCTTTTAAACGCGGTCGGCAGCTTCACAATATTTTTGAATAAAATAAATAAAATGGTTGATGAATTAGTTTATTCATTTACACATCATCAGACGATATAGATATAGCACTTTTAGTGAATAAGTTAACAAATATATTAGAATATATATCTAAAAGAAATCGGTTCGGAACATTTGGAACCGAACCGGTCCCATCACTGACATGAACTGCGGAGTCCACAGTGTGGACTGCACTTTGACTGGCAATGACTGGCTCACTTTGCACGAACCAGGACGAAAACGAATCAAAGAAGAAGAAACAGCTATCCTTGCCAATGTAAATTTGCTCCAATATATGAGCGAAGTTTTATCTAACTATATTTATTTCACATTTTGAAATATAACAAGAAGAACAAATTCCTAACGATGGAATTGTGTACAATACAACAACAGATAACACTTTATCTAGACGTATTTTATATATCTCGGAGATATAAAATACGCAAAAAGAAATAGTATTGCGTAATTTTCTATTACGCAATAAAAAGTATTCAGGTCATTGCTTTATCCTATAAAATGACTTTCAAACAAAACAAACAAAAATGAAAAGACAAGAACTATATCCAATCATTTAATGAGTGAATGTAGAGAAAAAGAAGAGAAAAAGGACAAGAAAAAAACAAATGCTACTAGAAGGAAAACATCATGAAGATATATTTTTATTCATAATAATTCCAAGTCGTCGAACAAGTTTCCTCTGTTCATGAGTTAAATCGGTGTTTAATAGTTTTTGTTTGATTCGATCGAATTCACTCATAGGAGTGAGTTCTATAATTTGTTTTTTTACTAAATATTGAGTAATTTTTAATTGTCCATCATCTTTTTCGTCGACTCGATCTTTTATAGCTGTTTCATAATCTTTAGCTGCATGTTTAATATGACGAAAGAATTCGAGCCGAACATAATCTGATGGTAAAGTTTTTTCAACAAATTCAAGAAAATGTTGATGATAGTCACGTTTTATTTTTGATAAACGTTTAATGAATTCATCTTTTGTTGATTGCGATAGATCAGTCCAATTTTGTTGTGAATCTGCTTCTTGTCGTTCATAATTAAACAAGAGAAGTGCAGTAGCTGGTGGTCGTTCTGGTAAACCAAGAGATGTAAAATAATAATGTGCGTAATCATTTTTTGCTAACAATAAATGTAGTGTTGGAATTTGATTTTCAATTATTGTCGGATGCGATTGAAGAAATTCTTCCCATTTTCTAGTTGATTTTAATACAAACTTATGTTTCTTCTTTTCGCTTAGTTGATTAAATATTGTTCGGATGTAAGTATTTTTAGCTGTTGTATTTATAAATGTTAATCTGTCATCATCAGAATTTTTTTTCTCGTAATACAAAACGTCGGGTTTACACTTATGCAACGCATCAAGTTGAGCTCGGTTTAATTTTTGTTGCGCATCATCTATCAAGGCTTGAAAATTTTCAGGAATCGGCTGAACAGATTTACGACGTTGACTTATCGGTGCCGGACTTGAATTTTCATTGTTACTACCATTAACATGAGCAGTTGTACGTGGGTGTTTAACAAATGACAAATATTCTACTTTGAGACGTTCGGGTAAATTTTCAGAAAAATGTTTTATTTGAGAATTATAATCATCTTTAGCCTAAATATTTTTATTATTGAATATTTTATCGTAGCAATTGATATCAAATGACTTACATCGCGTAACAAGTTAGTGTACTTTTTTTTTTCGTCGGCACTCAATAATTTCCATGCTGTTGGATTATCATCATTTTCTTGTTTTTTAATTTCAGCATAATATCCGGCTGCTGTACTAAAATAAAAATAAAATCGCAATCTTTTTAAATTTTCTAACTGCGATTCTGACCGGGAGAGTCTGTTGAGTTCAAAATTTTTGAACTCAAATTCGAATCCGGTCGAATCTTAGTTCTATACTGCTAATAAAATATTCGAATCGAAGTGCGATAGTCGCTCCAACAAATCAGAGATGCGCTTTTACTAGATGATTAGCATAAACCACATATTTCTAAGAACACTTTCACCGTTACAAGTGTGAATCGAATTCAGAGCGTGCTAAGTCATAGATCGACAGACAAGAGGAGAAAAACTTACTTCACTGGTTTAATTGGTGCACTTATTGATTCAAAGTATTTCTTTTGTTCACTTTTCGTCAAGAGAGTTTCGAACAATTTCCCTTCAATTTGCGCATTTTCATCAATATCCTTGTCATCCTATAAAAAAAGCATTCTTATAATGTTTGTAATTATTCAAGAAAAAAACACTTACAAGTAATTGAATAAATTTATCGATCGATTTTTGATAATATTTCATTTGTTTTTCTGATGATAATTGAAGAAATTTCGATCGTAAAGCAAATGGATTGACCTATTTATTAAATGAAATATAAGATTTGTTCTAGGAACATATTTTCTATACATACATGACTTCCTTTCTTCTTTTGTTTATTAATAAACAAACGTAACGGTCGACATGATTTTATTCTATAACATCGATCATTATAATCAATAACATAAGAAAAAAAAAATTCCTTACTCCTCTGAAACTCCTTCTGAAATTAAATTATTCGATTTTCCTGGTTGAATTTTTTTCTTTGTCATTTTTCTGAAATATCTAAAAGATAACGATAAGAATCTTCCTTGTTTCCTTCTTATATGTATATATTTTATTAACGTACTTAATTATTAAAATAACGAAAGATACATTGAATATAATTTTCAAAGCAAAAAAGCAAAACAAAAAAAATAAATTAAAAAACAGAACAAAGCAGCATTTTTATCCGTCACCATTATCGTACAAATGAAAACAAGAAAGAATATAAATCTCTTTTTTTGTTCAAAAGAAAAAAATAACGCAAAGATTTACATAAAGTAAATCCATAAAGGAATATTTTTTCTTAAATATTTTTATCTATAAAATGAAATAACAATGAATAAATAACATAGATTGATTTGTGGACGGCGAATATAGTTATGAAGGTCGTAAATGAGTAACACGAACGAGCTCTGCATTGGATGGATGATTTTTATCCTGTTGAAGAAGATTCTTTGGCGATAACTCATTGAGTATATGGGTTTTTCTGTTCTTATGATATTTTGGCATTGTTGTCTAAACAAAAGATAAAAATGAATAATAAACAGATAAAGAAATAAAGAAAAGTTAATATGACTAAATAAATCATAAAGTTAATAAGGGTTACGTGAAGCATGCAAAGGGTTCGTGCAAATAAAAAGTCTTACAAGATAATCATTCTCGTAGTTGAAATATTTTATTCGAGATTAAAATCGCGTTTGAATCACATTCTAGATAAGTTGACAAAAGCACAGAAAATATATATTTTATATTGTTTAAAAAAAATTGTTATGTTGTTTTTTTTTAAACAAAAATGCAAGCAAAAACCGTGTAATGAAAAGTCAGGTACGTAGAAAAACACTGCCGTGAAAAAGTAGTCGAATATAGCAAATATAACAACAAAGATATATAATGTATGATTCACATTTGCCTAGGCAAGCAATCGTCGAACGCATGCTCAAAGAAATTTTCGCCCATTGGTCAATATCACGATGGCGTTGATCATTGGTCGCCGTCATTGAATAATCTCAATTCAATTATGGCGACACAAGTAGTATTTTGTTGAGCTACTATAGAAATTTTTATAATTTTCTGGATGAAAAATATTAGACGAGTAGCCACGAGCAATTATTATTATTGATCAAAATGTCTGAACGAATTTCAATATGCCAGACACAATTGGTTGATGAATCACTTTCAAATAGGTAGAAGAAATATTATTTAATCTGTTGGCAACATTATTAAATAACAAACTTTTCAGGGAAACAAGAAGAAGGAAAAGCAAAAGTGCAACAATGAAACAAAATATTTATTCTTGATGTTCAGTAGACACACTCAAATTTTAGTAAGGAATAGCATGATTACAATGTATAGTGGACAGTATAAACTCATTCGAAGGCAGTTCACTCAATTTATATTTGTTCTCTCTTACTTCAAATATTATTTTCTCCTGTTTGTTGTTTTGCTTGTCGTACTGGTGGGTAGATTATTTGATAAATCATCGTTGAGAATTGGGTGTACTCTGTTTCTTAACTAGACAAGAGAGATGTCTAATAATCAATCATGACAAAAATACAAGAAAAAAGAAAGAAAACAAGTGCCAAAAAAAATTCAGATTTTCTCTACACAGGGACATGGGAAAAATAAATCTACGGGATAGAGAAAAAAATCAGAACAAATTAAAATTTTACTTACGTTCGTAGTCTGTGTTGGTTGACGAGTATATGTAATAGACTGCGATTGCATTCGTCCAGATGTTATCAATGGACCCCAACCAGCTTGTTGTGAAAACGCATAACCTGATCGAATCGATCGTTTACTTTGACGAAGTTTATGTTGAATATGTGCAACAAATGCTGCTTTTTCTTCAGTACGAAATTTCTGGTTTAATCGAGCCCGATCAGTTTTATTGGGTATGAATCGCATACGGAAAAATCTTCAAATAAAAAAAAGTCAATGATCTAGAGTTCTTTTCAATTTCTTAAAATCTACATACTCTCGACAAAATACCGGTAATAATAATATGGCACATGTAAGAAGCAATGTAAACCAAAAATTGCCTGTTGACAAAACAGCCTGTGCAACTCCGACATATGCATAATTTGTATTAAAAATTTTCCAAATTATGGTTGAATACAATGCAAAATGAAATAGAAAATGTACAACTATTGTGCCCCATAGAACAAAATGATATAAACCCGTCCAATACCATGTTTCTAATGCATTTTCTAAATTAACAATAATAGACATAACTGTTGCAACAATAAAACCAAAGGATTGTAAATCAGCTTGAGTCATTCCGCCTGGCCGCGTACTGTTCGATACGGACAGATATGGTACAAAAAATATAATACATGATGTCAATATGCCGTGTATAACACTTTCAGCAAAGATTTTCTTATTGAAAAATTCATTATTTTGACCAGGTGCATATCTTAAAATAGAATAAAACAAATTTTTAACTTATTAAAAATCTCAATCAACTTACAAATGAGGTTTACTTAACGAATGATCAGCACTCACATCCTGAAAAAGAATAGCAAAATTCAAGATTCTAACACAAAAATTCGAAATACGACAAACCTGATCAAAGACACCTAATGCCAGAACAGGTAGTGAAGAAAAGAAAACGTTGTATGTTGCCACGAAGAATGGATCATATAACGTCTAATAATAAGGAAATGAGTAAATTTTTGTTTTAAAACTTTTTATTCTAAATAACTTACTTGAGCTGAAAAACCCGAAAAAAATCCAAACCAAAAATGACATAAGGTAAATGCAAAATTTTTATAGAAGAAATAACGTAGAAATTTTGAAATTCGCAAATAAGACCAACGGCCATGGACGAGTAGTAATCTTTCAAGAAAACGAAATTGTCCAAAACTATAATCACTTGCTAAAACGGCTTGTCGACCTTCTTGCCCACTAATACCAACACCAATATGTGCTTCTATAATAACGGAAAAAAAATATTATGATTAAATTTTCTTGGATGACACAAAAATAAGCGTGTTTTTTTAAATCTACTTTGAATCATTGACACATCATTAGCACCATCGCCAATAGCTAAAGTAATTTTCTTTTCATTTTGCATTACCAATTCAACAACTTGAGCTTTTTGTAAAGGTGTCACACGGCAACAAACAACAGCTTTACACATTGTACCCAATTCAAGAAATTTCATTTTTAATTTTTCATTCAATGCATATGCTAACGCTTGACCTGTGACTAATAAACCGAAGCCTTCGAATAGTTCACGTTCTTGTGGACTCGCATCAGCTGTTGTTACTGCTGCATGACCATTTTGACGTTGCCCTTTTCCGCCACTAGCACTGTCTTTTCTGTATTGATCGAATTTCATTACGTCAATTCCCCAGTCTTTCCAGTCAAGTCGTTTTCGTCTATCCTCTATTTCAACACCAAATAACTGTTCAATTTTATGAATCATTTCTTCTCGAACTTCTTGTAATTTTTTTTCGACACCATCTTCAGTATCTTCTTCAATAACCTGAATTTCCATATCATTCGTTAATAAACGACATGACAAACCAATATTATACGCAGTTTCTAAGATAACGATAAAGTGCGATCGAAACATAGATCGATTGAACAAAAGAAAATTCAACTTACCAACTTTATCACCAGTTAAAACCCAAATTTTAATGCCAGCACGTGCTAAACGTTCAATGCATTGCGGTACACCATCTTGTAATTTATCCTCGATAGCTGTAGCACCAAGTAGTTTAAGATTTTGTTCGATTTCTTCATAAGTATCGTTCATTTTCTCTTCTCGTTTTTCCATACTTGTACTAAAGATGAAAGTCAAGGGAGTGAAATTACTATAGACTCGAAATTATCCTATCTGACGAGTATAATCTACACTGGATTTTATTATTAAAACATTTATCTATGCGTTCAGTGCCGTATCAAAGCAAAAAATAGTCAAATATCAACCATCATAAACGCCATAGAAGTACTATGATATACATTTGGCATTTCGATGTATATAAAAACATGCCGATGCTGTTTATGTAGGTCATGTTCTTATTATTTTCTGCTTCATAAATATTCTAATGGTAGTTTTAACTGAGGTTTCTTCTGTTTGATGCTAACTTTCTATGCAGGATATTTTAAGAAGACTAAAACCTTTCAATTAGAAGTGTTGAATAACATACTTTGCTTTGGCTAATTTTTCCGCCCATCTAGCGTATTCACTTTGATTTAATTCTTTATATGCCAAACAAAGTGTACGTAAACCATCCGTGGCAAATTTCTAAAAAACAAACGAAAATTCAAATTTGGGTAATTCTAACGAGAAATTTACATTTAAATGTTCATCGGTTTCTGCCATTATATTTTTTTCTGATGGATCCAGACGTTCTTTAATTTTTGAATCAGCACCTTTACAGTATAACATAATTTTTCCAGCTCTTTTAATGATAACCTATGAAATGAAACAAACGGCTAATAAGATTTTCTATGGAAACTATCGTGTCTACTCACCGACATTCTTTTACGATCATTATCAAAATCCAATATATGCAATATTTCATAAGTTTCTTCTTTAGTTGGAAGACGAACTGTAATACTACTTTGAGTACGACCCTTAAAAAACCCAAACGAGGCAATGTATGATCGTCATTTGTCGGGAAATTTTCGGATACTTACAAGATATGCAAAGCCGAATGTACGCGATGCCGAGACAAGAGCATTTTCATCAGGCGATTGAGCTTGATAAACAATCTTTCCATCTTTCACTTCGGTCATAACTGTATGACATATTGAGAGCAATGTAAAAAATTCATATACATCAGGATCATTTCCTTTTATAGCGTCCATTAATTTTTGATCATACCATTCGAAATCATCATCTTTCTCTTCGAATTCAATGGATCTTAATTTCTACATTTAAAATTCATGGAAGTTTATCTCACTGCGAAAAAAAAAAATCTTACTTCAAGATCTTGTATTTCATTGCCAGCTTCATCCATAACATACCCATAGAGCTTTCCTCGTACTGAACATTTATTGAACGTCATTATATTCTGTCAATACAAAAATAAATTTGATTAATTAACTAAAACAATTAGCCAATAGTATCTACGAAAATGTTTTTGCGTCAAAACAAAAATGGTATGCTACTTTTTAAGAGTGTTCTTGAGTATTTAATCTCGTATCTAGACGGCATATTTTTTAATTTGATTGCAATATTTTACGTTAATGAACCAACATTATTTATGAAATGTTACGAATAGACGAAAACAAATTTTTGGAACACGTACTCTCCGACCAGTAATAAAAGCGAAAAATAATTATTATCTTACCTTCACATTGTAACACATAGTGAAACAAAAATATAGACATCCTGTCTTTTTATGTAACTTCACTTTATATCTAGACAAACAAAATTAACTTGAACATTGTTTCTTGTTACATAATTTTTTGAACTAAAACAATATTGCCAGAAGCCTTCCGCTTCCTCTGTTGGTTATTTCATCGCTCTATTGACTTAAATTTGCTTTTGTGCAGTGATATAGAATCATGTTATTCATCAAATACAGAACACTGTTCTATAGACTACGACAATATTATAGGTTTTCTTTTCGACATGTATACTTCTGAATCGTTTATTTTACTCTATTTTTGCCTACAGATTAATTGTAAGATCACTACATTATTTAAGACATTTGATGTCAGACAAATGTATTTTTCTTATCATATAGATTAAATTCCCTGCCAAAATAAAAATAATTCAAGTTAGATGGATTGCACACAGAGAGAGAGAGAGAGCAAAGCTCGACAGATGCATACATTCCCTCGTGAATAACTCACAATTTTCGATATACTAAATATTATGATTAGTCATTTTTGTAAAAAAAACTATTTAAACATAATATCATTACCTGCGTCAATGTTCCGGTTTTGTCCGAAAAAATATATTCGATTTGTCCCAGCTCTTCATTTAACGTTGTTGTACGAGCTTGTGCTGGTACATTATTCGGTTCATAATACATTTTCATGTCCCAATCAATCCATTTCGATTGTAACAAACGTATAAATTCAACACTGACATAGAGTGATATTGGCACCACAGTATTTAAAATAATAATATATGATAAAAATACTAGTAAACTTATTTCGAGTGCACCAATTTGTTGATCATCAGATACGTATGTTTCCCATGGTAAATATATGCTAAAATCAAAGCCAACAAATGATTCCCAGAAACCACAACAGATTGTCATTATTGCACACATGATTAACAAAAAGAGAAAGATCTAAATAGAAGAGAAAAAAAAATTTCGTTGGAAAAAAAATAACATAAGAAAATTAAAATTCTTACACCGAGAATGATTCGATTGAGTAAATGATCAATTTTAGTTCGTTTGAATTTTGCTTTTCCACTATTTTTCATTAATTTCGTATCTGGCCCAGCATAACAGACAACTGAAATTTTCAATGAAAATATGTTCAAAAATACTGTTTTTTTCTCTCAAAATAATCTTACTTCCAAAAGCCCACGGAGTATTTCTCAATCTTGTGCCACGTAAAAGTATATGATCATTTTTTAACGGTAATGTTTTTCCTTTCCACATTAAATTTCCTTCAAATCGTCCAAGATTATTATTCGGTGCTTCATATTCAATTTCCGCTAAAAGAAAACAGCATTGAACCAAAATCTAACATTCATATACAATATTTAACCTACCATCAAACCTAGACAATTCATCGATATGGTCTACAAGGCCACATGTTTCTTCTAAAGCTTGTCGCACTTTAAGATTGGTTTCGCCATCTAGTTCTGCTGTTTCAATAAAACAAAGACCATTATCGAGACTTGTTGAAATAAGCACAATATCAGCCTAGATAAAAACAAAATGCTCGTTTTGTTTCTCTACGTTCTTCAAGTCTTACAGTGACAAATTCATTATTTTCTAATCGCACCATATCACCGACTTGAATATCTTTCCATTTTTTCGTTACTAATTCACCTCCAACTACTGTTTTAGTTTCACGATTATTTACTTGACTATCACTTCGATGCCTTGCCTATGAAAAACGAAAAACTTGAAATCAACAACCAGCGAAATTCTCATACGATATCGTCACTGGCGTCTTTTATTGCAGTTAATGATAAGACAAATACAAGTGGTAAAATAGTTGTAACAGGTGCTAATGAACTAATTTGTGGAATAAGCTAAACAAAAAAAATTAATGAATACAAAAGTAAAAAGACAAAAGTTATTTGTTTTTACTTGCAAACATAGAAGAAATAAAAAATAAGCATTAGCTAATCGACGAAATTGTTCGAAAAGGTTCTTAGGCAAAAATGTCAATAAATTATATTTTGATGTCGATATTTGATTGCCCTATACGAATAAAAACTTAACGAAATCGATTGTGATCCCTCTCGATTAAACCTACAGCAAATTCTTTGGCAGCATTGGCATCTTGATTGTTGGCTCGAATTTTCCGACTTTTCTCTAACAAAAAACAAAAAAAAAGATATTGATTTCTTCATTCAATAATATTTTTATTTGACAAACCTTCAACTTTTTTCTTTCTAAGAAACGGTATTTTATTCATTGGTTAACAAATCCAAACACTGACACGAGTATCTTTCGTCGAGTTATATAATCAACATATTCACTGATGGCTACACAACAAGAATTGAATTAAGTGTAGCAGAGGAAAAAAATAATAATCTAAAACACGAATTATTTTCTTTGCTTTTATTTCTTTTGCGTCATTGCTTGTCACTATCGATCAGTATGATTCAAACGAAAATGAAACCACTTTTTCTTGTATGAGTAATACAAGAAAAACGAAAAAGAAAAAGTATCACATACATTGCGCTCATGCTCGTTTAACGATCGAACAGTTAGCTTCTTCCTTTTTTTTTCATTATAACGACATGTTACATTGAGCAATTTTGTAGGACAACATAGATATATAAACCTACCGGAAGACGTTACACTGGAGAATGGTTTCTTTTTTAAAAGAGGAGGAGAGAGAGAGAGAGAGACAAAAACAGACAAACATTTCTTGTAGTCATAGTACTCATAAAGAAAAAGGAAAGTTAACATAATGAATGTAAATCAATAAGACGGGGTGTACAAATTCATCAGATTTTTCTATTTATAATAATTAAAAATGGTATTGACATATTTTTAAGTTCAAAATGGAACTAAAAATCAGCCTAGTAAAACGTTAAACGAGTCTCTATGTGTTATTTGTCCAATGTCTCAATCGACCGTAATTGTTCTCTTTAGTGTTTAGCAGACAGAAAGCTAATATCAAATAGAGGATTATCTTGATTAATCATAGGAAAGCAAAAAAAAAACAACTTTAAAGCTATATCTGAAGACAACGAACGAAAGATTTCTTTCTCTATTAGCTAATTATTCAGAGAGAAAAAAAGACTAATTTCTTTTTGCAGTACCTATTTTCTGAACAATTAGTTTTCACTCTTGGTTCTTAAAAAAAATAGAAAGATTTTTTTTTCTGCTTCTTGAAGAAATTTCACTTGTTTTTGTCTCGTTTAGTAATAACTTACCTTTTTTGTTGTTATGTAAATGCTAACGACAAAAATAATAAAGAATAACGAAAAACGTATATTCTCAAACGAAGATAAAAGTAAGAAGCAAAACGAACCGAGAGTGAATCTCGGTGACAAAAGTCATTTTTAACAATATGAATCGATGCAAAAGTACATAAAAATTAATTTACAAGAAAGCTTTAATTTTAATTATTTTTAACCGAAGCAATTTATGGCGCAGACGCACAAGGATATTTTACAGTTCGTCAAAAGAGGCCTCTTTTGTATTTTTTTTCCTCTGCTTATGTCGTCAAACACATGCTACTCCTCTTCAATTATTGATATAAAAAAACGAGAGAAGTAAAAAAAAAGCAGAGTACGACCAAGGGGAAAGAGGGTTGTATTAATAGTGTGAACATACGTCAGAAATGCAAATAGCAACGCGATGGATAAATAGATGAGTAATATAGAAACTAAAATTATGATATTGAAGTGTTTCTTACTCAGCGATGGTGTCTTTCAATCGTAGTAAAAAAATAATAACAACAACATTTCATGATTGTTTTGTGAAGAGCGAACGAATCCTTGTTATATAGTGAGTAAGAATTGTAGTTGAACGACATCTGTCGAATCTACTTGTTCATATTATAATCTCATAAAAATTCGATGCTTGTAACACGACTCAATCAGTTCGAAATTGCGCATACGCCAAGAAACACTTCTGTACGCACATTTGATGTGATGAGATAAAAATTGAAAAGTGTTTGTTAGAAAAGAAAAATCTCTTTCTATTATATTTCACACATTGTAAAGATAATGATCTGAATTTTAGAACATTTCGAAGTTTTATTTTATCGATCTCGTATCTAAGAAAAGCGTTTTAAGTAATTTTCTTATATTTAGAATCTTGATCTTTGCATTAGAAAATGTCAACATGAAAATATATACTAGATCAGCTTTACCTCTGACAAATTAGCTATGACGTTTTTTTATCTATTCGCATATTTCTATTATTCTATATGATTTTTCATCAATTCATTTGTTTCTTCTGTCTCTCTCTCTCTCTCTTTCTTTGACACATATTAATCTTGTCAGAATGCAATAGGCAATTTCATATTGATACACAACAATTTTTCTGCTTACACGCTCAATCATCATCACATATTATTATTGGTATGTCGAATAAGAAAGCTAAACACGACAGATCACTGAAGCCAGTCGACAGACAGACATAGTTTCCAGAAGTTCACGGTCTGGAATGCGCACACTAAGGTCAAGGAGATGAGGTCGATTGTTAACCACTAGACAGTTGATCGTACATTCTTTATGATGCAGTAAAACTTTCTTGGAAGAACTCAGTGATAAATCAAAAACCCTACTGGTAATTCATCAATATCATTTGGTGAACAAAAGCCTTTCTTTAATTAATTACTACAACAACAACAGTAATAACAACTACCTTTAATCTGGTACCTATCATGTTTCTTCTCAAATAGCAATTAGTTCCGTCAGGCACGTACACATGGACTAATAAGAAGAAGAACATTAATATCATCATCATCATCTACTTAGGCGAATTAGCGGCTACAATATTCAATCAAGAATATTGGAGAGACAGAATTAAAAAGTTTTATTCAACTGAGTATTTATTTCTTCCCGTGCCTTGTATATAAGATTACAATTCCCCGACGTATTTCCCATGCCAAATTTTAGACGATACAACGATTTCTTCAATAAAAGCCTAAACAAGCAATGTATATGAAGTATTCACTAAACAGCGCTAAATTTTTATTTTCAATGCAATTGCTATTTCTCCAGATACAGATAGTGTATCAAATATGCATATGTAAGGATGGCTATCTTTGATATTAAGTAAAAAAATAAAACACTGATTTGCTTGGTCACCTTATAAATCTTGATAAGAGACTTCTCTATTTTATTAAAGCAAGCTACAATTGATCGAAACTGCACCAGATAATGGTTAATATTTTGCTTTGGATGATTGCTATCGTCCGTGACATTAATATTTGAAACATTCTCCTGTCGCAGTTCTAAGTTTAGTTCGTATTCATTTAATACAATTAACTTTAACGTCACAGACAACTATTGCGCAATTCGAACTAGTTGATATCACAAGTTCTTAATTAACTAGAGTATAACTCGTCGCTTGATCTGCGTGCATCGCTTCTTTAAATACGCGGGTACAAAAACGCAATCATGCATTTATTATGAGTAAAACAACAAACTAAAATGGCCTTCGTTTCAATTTTATTTTCTAATAGAAAAATGTACTACTGCCGAATACGGAAGAATAATATATGTGCAAGAAAATAATTAAAAATTCTGTAACATACAAGGATATTTAAATTGCAAATGTATGAATATTGTATCGAATTAATTTAAAATTATGGGTGAGGTTATGAAGCAGCTGGCAAAAACAAAGACATCGGTTGAAACTTATCATTTTCATTTAACAGATTTCTTTATTGTGCGCGAATTCTAATTTTAAAGTCACCTTTGTTGTACCCGGGTAATAATTAGTTAGGCAGATAAGCAATATTTGTTGGATGATTGATCGTTAAAATCTCCTAGGTCACTTTGTTCATAAATGTGTAAAAATAGTTTGAAAGGCAGAAAGCAAAAAAACATTTTTTCTTGCAGAGATAAATAGGAAGGGTTGATATTTGTTCCATGACTTTTTGCGTCCCATACGTCATATGTCGTCACAAGGCAGGAACCAAATCATGTTTCCATGAAAGCTTTAACCTAATGAGATAATGTTAAAATATATCGACGAATTCTGGCACTTCAATAGAAACACATAATTCGAATTATCTTCGTTCATATGTCGAGTATAATTTATTGACTTCTTTATTGCGCAGAAAAATTCATTGTAACACCTGAATCAATATTTGACAGAAATAAATTACATTGATTAGATATTAGTAGAAGTAGCTTTTTTTTTGAAATATTCTTTCGTAATCATGAAAGCAAAAACTAATAATGAAGGTCGAAATATGTTTTTGTGACCGACAAAATGAAACATTGCTTATGTTTACGGTTAATTGCTTTCGTCAATAATCGAGGGTCATATAAGCAGAGTAAGTTTATTTATTGTCTCTTTATGTCCCTCGGTTATTGGTGGGAGATATTAGTAGTAAATAACAGCAAGATTTCATTTTGTTGACCATGAAAATACGTATCGACCTTCTTCATATTGATAAATATTTTTGACGGCTCATATTTATCATTCAAAATACTTAACGCTATAGGTTCGTACTTTCTCAGATTAAACTCAATGTAGTCGTTTG
The DNA here is from genome assembly GCA_905331475.1 of Rotaria socialis. Classification (NCBI taxonomy): domain Eukaryota; kingdom Metazoa; phylum Rotifera; class Eurotatoria; order Philodinida; family Philodinidae; genus Rotaria; species Rotaria socialis. The sequence goes on from CAJNYU010000012.1 coordinate 85,655, forward strand.
AGCAATATCAATTGGCATTCATGTGGCGAACAAAATCAACTAAAATTGTAATAGTGTCACTGGAGAGATAAATCAAATTGATTTTCAATGACAAAACGATCGAATTAGTCAAGCATGATTACTTCATAATATCAACAGTGTATTCTCCTGGTTTTTCAAATTGTCATGCACTGTAGACAGAAAAAAAAATTCCATAACATCACGCACATAGTTAATAACTTCGTTTACGATGAAGACTCTTTCGAAGTAGTATCATCAAGAAAAGAAAAACACTCAATCACTAATGCATGTTTTTAATTTAAAAAAAAAAGATGATAAAACTTTTTCAGAGATCGAATACGAAAGTCAAGTGACTTTGTCTTGAGTTATGGTGTAATTCTTCAATCAGCCATGCAAATATAATTATTTAGTGATAGAAAAAATTAAGCAACGAAAGACCAAGCTCACAGAATTTCCACTATGAAGTTGCTGATTTAAAAGTATCGTTGGACTCAATGTTATAATTATATTCAGTCCTTTGCTATGTCATCAAAATTGCAATTGATTTAAGAAATTTTCACAAACGACAAAGACAGAATATTTGCTGTAAGCTCAATTTCAACCTTGAAAAAACAACACAGGTGGCTGTTTTATTTTTCCGCCTATGATATAATGCATCGTATTTCATTAGAAAAACTATTTTTGTCGTTTTTCTTCTTGATGTATATCAGCGAATGAAATAGTCATTTATGTTTCATCAACTCATTTATTTCTTTAGTTGAATATATTATGTCGTTATAAGAAGATGTAACACAAGAAATATGTCTAAATCATTCAAGCATGACTATTATATCATATATATTGTCCTATGATGTTTCCATTGATGCTACCGCCATCTACACATCGCTAATCGGATTGATGAAAGCATATCGTCTACGTCGTTTTCATTGTACGTCGTAGCATCCGGAAAAATTGTTCAGTTTACTGTGTCACGTCAATATTTTTCTAGATTTTGTAACTGAAAACCTACTGGTATAAACAACGCAAAAGATTTCAATCAAATAACGATGTGGTTTATGTATGCACTATCATGGATAGCATTTATTATAATTGCTATATGTTTAACGATCTCAGTGGCGGCCGGAATGTATTATGTTGCTGAACTTATTGAAGAATATACCACTGTTGCTAAACGCTTCATTCATTTTATTCTTATAACTGTTACAGTGCTGAATATTCTTCTTCTTGTATTAGAAACACAATTTACATGGACACTATGTTCCATTGGAGTTCTATCAAATATAATGTATTTTTTTATTCTGGGAGATTTTCCATTTATTGGTTTTCTATCACCAGCATTTCTATTTTCTATGGTTCTATTAATTATCCACCATTATTTTGCATTTTCATTTTTTAATAACTACTATTATCCGTTTCCTGAAATTCTTGCTTATTTCACAATTTTCGTTTGGATCGTCCCATTTTGTTTCGTATTATCTTTATCAGCTAACGATTATGTACTACCACAATATGCTGACACACAACGTGATCGTTATAACGATGATACAATTATTAATAGTGGCGGTGATGTTGTTACGAATTATTTTAAGAAACGAGCAAAAAAAGTTGGACTTTTGGCATTCATGCGTTCAGTTCAAGAATCAATTTTACCAACGAGAAATAAAAAATTCTAATCGTTACAACTAAAACTATCTAAGACAAATAAAATAGGATAATCTGTGATGTGCGTCGTCGTTTTGTGTGTGTATATGTTTGTAGTGAATCATTCAACTACGTTTGTTTTTGTTTAACTGTAAAACAGACCCTTTTCGCACTGAAATAATTTTTGTTTTCTAGATATCTGAAAATTTTTGATAGTAGAACTTAACATCATGCAAAAATAATATCTTGTTTTGAAATTATCGGATGATATAGCTCCTAGTCGAACTTTTTTATTGATACGCTTGTCAAGACTTAAGCTCAAGATGGGTCCATAGTTCTTGATTTTCTTGATCAAGAATTGCAAGCGCTTGCAAAAAAAAAGTTCGACTAGGGAGTTATGAGTAATAATATATTCAATGCAGAGAGTACTGCTACTGCTTGCGACTAGAAAAATGTTTACCTATTTCACGTACGCACCGAGTCGATTATATAACTAGAGATGCTAAATACAGGCTCATCAAGATTTTGCTTTTCTAGATTTAAGAAAAAAAAATAATGTTATTTATTTTTTATGCAATATTGATTGTACAATGTGCCAGTGGTATTAATGCAAAATGGGCAGTTGATGTTGATTCGTCCATTGTCGACGAAATCCAAAGCAATCCATCAACTGGTTATTTGATAAAATTTCATGCCCCATGGTTTGTTTTGAGTTTCTGTGAAAAGGAAAAGAAAATTGTTATCTATTTTATTTAGGTGCGGACATTGTCGACATTTTGAACCTGTTTATGAAGAAATTGCTAAAGAAGTCAACGAATTGTCGGCAACTGTTGATGAATTTAAAAATATTCGTATTGTACGCATTGATGCAACTATCTATTCGGACGCTGCTAATCATTATGATATACGTGGTTTTCCGACAGTTAAATTTATTCGTGGCTCACAAATAATTTCGTATGAAAATGAACGAACAAAATCAGCGGTACTCAAATTTTTAAAACGCGTCAATGGACCATCATTAAGATGGATATCATCGGTTGATAAATTTAATGAAATACGCAATGAACATGACGTTTTCTTTTTACTTGTGACAACAACAATGGTATCTGAAGATGATCAACTAGTAAAAGAATATAATAATATTATTAATCGTTATCTAAGTCAAGCTTATTTCTATGCAACAAATGAATCAATTGTTCAAGAAACATTTTTTTCGAATTATAAATCCGATGATGAATCACAAATATTTGCTGTTAAAAATGAAGGAGTTTATTTATATAAACCCGATGATTATAATAATAGTATAGAAGACTTTATTGTCAAAGAAAAGGTGGCTACCTTCCCACAAGTTGCTGCCGGAAATATGTATGATTTAGTTTTAACAAAGAAAATAATTGTTATCTATGGATTTGATGAATCACCAGAAGCTACTAGTTCAAATCAAAAAAAGTAAGAAAAAGAAAACTGTTCGCTCATAAAGTGCCGCGACCGTTTGAGTTAGGAAAGAGAGAAAATTATTATGAGTATTCCAGGGCAATATTCGCATGTAGAATAAAATCTCGAATTCTTTTAGTAGTGAACTCAAATCTCGAATTCATAACTATTTGATTAATCATATTCCCGTCATTCATCAAACATTCCAATTTGCATGGTCGAATGATCTTGATTTACTTAGTAATATTGGTATGTTAAACTCTTTTTTTCTTTCAAATTAGATTTTTTAAATTTAAACTTTTTTTTCCTAGCTGTATGGGCAGTCGAAGGACCACTTTTATTTCTCTATGATAGTGTGCAGCGTAAATATGGTATGCATCCTTTGTCATCTACGGATGGTAAAACGATTGACGTAGAGTCGATTCTTGATTATGTGCTTTTGAATCATACACAAATTATCAGTCAAACAGGTAATACATTGGCAAAACGTTTATTTCGTCCATTTTGGGAATTATCTCGAACGCTGATGGCTATGTTTACTGAATCGCCATTTCTCTCAATGCTTATTATTGGACTTCCAGCATCGGTTTTGTCAATTGTATGCTATTGTCTATGTTGTTTGCCGAATGAAACGATGAATGATCCAGATTATTCCTATGAAATAATAACAGATGATCAAAATATTGGACAAAATGAAGAGGAAGATGATGACGATGCGTCATCGCCGCCAGTAACGCCCGACGACAATCAGAAAGCAGTCACAGACAAAAAAGACGATTAGAGCATTTCTTTCAAATACGAATAAATATTTTTTACTGTACTACATATCGTTAATTGTGAAAAGCTATAGGACAACAATTTTTTTTTGTTTTTTTAATGATACGGAAAAATTCCAAATTTTTATTTGGTAAATAAAATAAAAATCATAGAATAAATATATATTAAATTTACCAAAATATGCGTACTACCTACTATTTATTAGGGCCATATTGATCGGTTCATACAGCTGATGTGCGAGTTTACATAGCGGTGAGTGCTCTTGACTTTCATATGTCATCTACGTGCAACAAAGAAACATGACAAGTAGTTTAGCGATACCCTTTCCTATCGCAGCCACCTAACTTGAACCTTTTATGGGATTAACATGAAAGAACATTCTCAAGTCACTGGCACCTGTCAATCGTTGTATTGCAGAATACCCTAATTTAGTACAGATCAATGATAATAGATTTCTGTAAATACGTCAGTGCTAAATTTTTTTCAGAATGAAAAAGTCTCTTCAGTTCAGTAGTGTCAAACTTGAAACTTGAATTCAGTTGAAAATAGAAAATTTCAATTTTCAACTCATAGCGATATATGTGTGAGTCACGATTCTTCAGAATGCTATTGGTCTAAAAGTTGAATTCAAGTTTCAACTGAATTCAAGTTTCAAGTTTGACATATGTGCTTCAGTCTTACAAAAATCTGATTAACCTAAAAGGATTTAGAAACAGTAAAATTTCTTTTGCTCTTCCCTTAACGTTTTGATCTTTAGACTGCTAATTAAGATGATCTCCGATAATTATTCAATTTATAAATACCTTCATTTCCAATAAAATAGACCATCGCCGTCATTCTGATACTTTCATTTGGCTTTTCAACTACGCTAACTTACATGACCATTATGGTTATTCATCTTTTCAAAAAATCGGATCTATGTCATAATGATGATCTTTATTTAGAAAATGAATGTAATTTACCTTCTCCTTAACTAATATTTTATTTTGAATATCTCTCGGTGCAACCTTTGAAAACCCAAATCACATAGATTGGCCATGAACTAAATGCACAGACAAGAGAGAGAGAGAGAAAAAAAAGGATATACACATTTGTGTTGAGATTATAACAAAAGAATAAAAAAAAAGACCGACGAGTTCTGTCTCGTACGTGATAATGTTCAAGGTGGGGAAAATACATAATGCAATAAAAAATATGATGTAGCCTTCAAAGAAATGAAAAAAAACGAAATGTGTTAAATCACACATTTGGCATTGATAAATTTACTATTATTATGACGTATATCATTGACGTGCTGGCAATTCGCTTGTTTGTAAAACAAGTACATACGTGCGTATAATGGTTTAATTTTGAAGGGTGTTTAAAGCAATGTGACATTTTCTCGCATGTATATTAAAATGTCGAGCTAACAGGGAGATGAATTTAAATAGTGACGACAAACTCACAAAAACTTCATCTTCTCACTGTTTAGTCGATTTAGAAAACTTACACATAATAACATCGTTATTTCAATAGCCCGGTGTTCGATCAGTTTTTTATAACTATAACAATACAAAGTCGAGAGAAATGAATCGATTATTAATTGTCGCTGTTGTTTATCTCGCTATACAAGTGACACTTGCTGATGTGAACTCAAAACGTAAGTTTTTGAAAAAAGAAAGAAAACTTCTTTTGAATTATTTAATAAAGGACCAGAATGTCGCGATCTTGTTGGCGATATTTCAAATTGTTCACGATTTGTTCGTTGTTTTCGTAATGTACGAGTTTTATTTACATGTACTAGTGGCACACTCTATTCACCGAAATCAAAAAGTTGTGTCGATAAGAGTTTAGTTAACGATTGTGATGATCCAAAAGAACGAGTTGGTAAGTTATGAATAAAACAACAAGACAAAAAGTATCTATAACGAATTTTGTTTATTTGTTTCAGAAGTATCTATTCAACACGATGTTAATGTAACTGACGATGAATATCCAACCATTGAAGCAGATGTAAATGCACTTGAAATACTATCAGAAAAAGACGTAGCATCCAAAGATATAGCTGCTCGCTCACAAAAAGGATTCGGTTGTGGATCATATTGTAAAAATCAAGGTCAATGTGTTATTGTCTCTCAAACAGTTAGTTGCGAATGTCCAACTGGTTATAGTGGCGTTCAATGTCAAGTAGCACGTAAGATCAAATGAAATCAATCTTCTACGAAATTATTCTTCTCATCTTCTATTTCAAATAAAGAGTTTCTTATATCTACACGAGAAGGATGTAATCCAAATCCATGTGATAATGGTGGAATTTGTACAGAAATCTTTCCGAATACGATTAATTGTACTTGTCTACCGGGATTTGTTGGATCTCTATGTAGTTATCCTGGTAATACTTGACAATTCGTATTATCGAGCGAGACATAGCCTGTTTTAAAATGATCAAAGTTTTTCAGATGTTACGACTACAATTTCGCCTAATCAACCATGCTCAGTAAATCCTTGTGTCAACGGAGGCGCTTGTTTAAATGTACCTGGCGGAGGCTTTCGTTGCGTCTGTCGAACAGGCTATACAGGAATCTTATGTGATATTTCAGGTAGTTTACGTTTGAGAGAAATAGAAATTGAGACATCACTTGTGTATAATTCCTTTTTCAAAGATATTTCAACGAATCCATGTTGTGGTATGAGTAATCCTTGTTTCATTATTCGGGAAAACACTTATACATGAATAGTAATTAATTGACTATCAATGACAATCTATAGGCGGTCTCATTATTAGTTATTGTCAAAACTAATACGGGTATTAAAACTAGAGTTAGAAATTAATATTTTAGCTGTAGATTTTATTGATTCTTTCGTTTAAAGATAATAATTTATCGTTTGTGTTGTAGCTGTCGTTCTTGCTCCAGCAGCACCAAATCAATGTCAACCAAATCCATGGTAAAGAAATTTCCTATTGAATATTTTTTTCTTATATATGCTTATTTCTTTAGTCAAAATGGTGGTACTTGTTATCTTCGACCTGGTTCATTTGGCTGTTCATGTCCCGTTGGTTTCAGTGGTGTATGCTGTGAAATTAATTTAGTTGCTACAAACCCATGCTATACAAATCCATGTGTCAACGGCGGAACATGTCAAGTAGCAGGACCTAACCTTTTCCGATGTGTATGCCCAACAGGTTACAATGGTCTTCGTTGTGAAATACGTGTCTGTGACCCAAATCCATGTTTATACGGAGGTATCTGTCTCGTCATTGGTAACAATTTTCAATGTCAATGTCCACCACAATACACCGGACCTACATGCGGTATTTTGGTTCCACCACCAAATCCATGCATTTCTCAACCATGTCTTAATGGAGGTACATGTACACCAACAGGTCCAACAAGTAAGACGAAACTCTATGAGAAATTGCGAAGAAAAGTAATTTTTCTTCTTCTTTTTTTCCTCTAGCATATGTTTGCTCGTGTACACCAAGTTATTATGGTCCATGTTGTGAACTTCGTAACTATTGTATACCTAACCCATGGTAATAATATTTTGATGGAGGAAAAAAATGACAGGATTTTTTTTCTAGTTACAACGGTGGTTCATGTGTTGCAACAACAACTGGCTATCTCTGTCAATGCTCATTCCCCTTTACAGGTAGCAACTGTGAAGCCTTAATTACTACACCAATGCCTCGACCTGTCTGTGCCTGTGTTATTTGCCCATGCCCAACACCCGTTGTTACAGTAGTCAATCCATGTCTTCCTAATCCATGTCAAAATAATGGTGGCTGTGCTGTTCAACAAAACTTAGCTCGATGCTATTGTCCAACTAGTTTCACTGGTTATTATTGTCAATTCGGTATGATGAATATACATTTAGGCAAACAGAAAAGTAAATATTTTCTTTCTCGTAATTAGCACGAAAACGTGCCATGAGCAATGCCCCGTGTGCTAATGTAACATGTATGAATGGCGGTGAATGTTTTGTTAATGAAAATGGCCCACAATGTACATGTCCAAAACCATACTATGGCAAAGAATGTGAACAGAGTAAGTTTTTCGCAAGATTCTATTAGACACAATAACAATCTCTTGTTTAGTGAACCGACCACGAACATGTTTACCAAGTCCATGTGGTCAAAATGGTCAATGTATTGGAACAGCCGACGGTTATAAATGTCTCTGTAAAAATGATACAACAGGTGTACTCTGTGAACAAAAATTAATGCCAAAAAATTACCGTTGGTGCCCAATTGATTGTCAACCAGATACCACCTGTGTCTACGAAGGCAATACGCCTAAATGTCGTGCTCTTTAAGTTGAAATAATTTTATTTGAATCGTGCCTTTTTATTCTTGTTTTATTTTGACATTATCTATTAATATTTTATTGTTTAATTTTTTGCTCTCTCTCTCTCTCTCGTTATTATTTATGCGTAATTATTTATCAGTTTTATCTTATCGTCTACTAAATTATTTATGTCATTCTTTTACCGTTTAGAGTATTTTTTCAAACATAATTGTACAGAAAAGAAGCCAGAGTTAGTAATGTTATACATGGATTAGTTTTTGTAGAAATATTGTAACGTGTAGAGGATTATTGTTGTTGAGTTTGTTTTACTATTATTTAATAAAATACATACCGTTATCATTATAAAAGCAATTATTTATTAATGGAATTAATAAAAATTTGGAAGTTATTCAATTCATAATTAATCAAGGGGGAAGTAACTGATTTCATGATTTCAAATGATTTCGCTGAATTCAAATATAAGTTTTAGCGAAGAAAACTATAGAATGAAAAAGAAAAAGAAAAAATACGCGATATTACAAAATTATTTTGTAGTTATTTGAAAAAATGTTAAAAATAAGAACTTTTGACAATTTCTAACGATTGAGTATCGCTTGACAATAGGGATCGAAATCAGCAAGAAAATCTTGATTCGATTCGCTGCATACAGAAAAAAAAAGAATTCATTCATTTTCATGAAAAAAATTATCTAGCTCGTACATCAAATTCTACTCCAGTTTCCGTGTGTTGTAATAAGAAATTCATTGATCTAGAGAAATTCAGAAACTTCAAAGAGAATCCACTATGTATATGAGGACTTCAGTTGTATGGAAGGAGTTATTTTTTCCTTATCGATCAAACGATGCATTATTTTCTGAACTTGCACAATTAGCTTTACCATACTTACCATCTATTTGGAAGAAGAGTCAGATGTTACGAACAGGATTATACTAACTTCTAATTCCCGTCAAACTCTAACTCAATTATCAGACCTGCACTACAGTAATTGAGGCTAAGCTTAGTCCGATCAGTTTCGTAACTTTTCTACAAGGAAACTGCGGTATTAAGATTTTTCTTAAGTTTGCCCAATTTACTTTTCATGCGGATTAGCAAAGTGGAATATATAGCGAAGCCATGAGCTGTTTGATAATTCAATTCGGTATATCAATGGTTCGGTAGAAAAGAGGCGATTTCTTCTAAACACTTCATAGCTGGTTCTATTTTTAAGGCATAAATAACATTTTTACTTTTGAGTCCTACTAGAAATACCCATTATTTTTCGTCATTGTCGCACATTGTAGATTAATACTTTTGAAGAAACATTCAGAAGATATACAAATATCCTGGTCAATAAGAGAATGATAAGGTTTCAAATTGAATTTCGTGGTTTCTTTTTAGGATCTCCTGAAAATTCACATTCCTTCTTGTATTTTGGATAGAAGTTAATAGGTAAATTTGTATCGTTAACTCATGTCTCTTCCAAATCAATCTAAAGAAGATAAGAGTTTTTCCAAGCTTATTTCAATCTGTGAGTTAATTTTCAAAGTTGCAACTGTATAACCTTTTGCTATCCATATAACCCACATATGATTGTACAGGGTGTGGATGTTTGTTGGTAAAAATGCTCATCGCACCCACAACCACACGTTTCTTCAACACTAATCCATAGCATGCTTTAGGACAATACATTTATTTTGTTTGGAACGTTCGTCTTTACTAAAATACATGCTAACGTGCAGCAAAAGACTAGATCGATCATAAACAATGCATCACACTCTTATCTTCGTAGAAGAATTAATGTGATTTCACGAATAATAAACCCTGTCGTAATGGAAGATATTTATATTCAACGAAGCACGAAGAAAAAGAAATCCAGCACTTTCTTCTATCTTTTCCAACTACGTGATACGATGTACCGAACGAAACGGTCGATAGAAGAAAGGAAGAAACAATCAGCTACTTTGGTTTCTCTTCTCCTCAATAACTACGTAACATTATTTATCGAAAGCAAAGATGGGAAAGACGATGCTGACGGTTATAAAATTCCCTTCTTCGTTAAATCAATAAAAGTTAAATGGTACGAGTGAAATTATGAGCGATCAGAAGTATAGAGAGCGTAAGCGATAAAACAACAAAGGATAGAAAAGACTTGCAAAAGCATGACGTATCTTTGATCGATATAGAAAAAAGGCATCACCCTTATTCGCTAAATAAAGGTCACCTTGAATAAAATTAGATATACGAAAAAAGAGAAAAGATCACATTGAAATGCTTTTATTCAATCAAAATTTGATGTGGATTCATATTTTCCAATCGGAAGATGTAATCATGTTCTGTATATAAAGTGTAGCTAATTGAAATCAGCATCGGTGCATCAGTGCTTCACTGAACACCGATATCAGTGTAGTCAGTGGTCAGTGAAGGCCTGTGCCTCAGTGAGTAGCAGTGCATCAGTGTTTTCGGTGTCAGTTTAGACCGAGCGACAGTGTTGTCAGTGCAGTGTAGTCAGTTCTCAGTGCTCAGTATATCGGTGCTGGCAGTCATCAGTAAACTGAAACTGCACATCCCTAAGAACACGATACCTACTACCCACATAAAATCGAGCCTGATTGCTCATGAGGGTGTGGGTGTGGGGTGCCTCTTCTTTTCTTATACCCACACCCATGAGCCAGTCGACATAATCTATGTGCAGACTAGAAGCCACCTCTACAAATCGACCGATCTACCAATTTTTCATATACCGTTGCGTCATTATACTTGTTGCAGTGAAGTTAACAGAAGCGAAATTGGAAGCTGATATCTTCGTATCTATCTCATTGTACATCCTAAGTTCTCAAAATGTTTGTGTGTACATTGGTAGAGAAAAGAAAATTCTGAAAATTTTTACATGACCATTAAAAATTTGACAGGAGACCCAGAAATTTTCCTGGATTTTAATCTGTTCCGCAGCACATACCGATAACGATTATGCCTAGTGATTTCAGCTTGATTTCGGCTATTGAAATCAGTTACATCCACCTTGTAATTAATAGAACTTCAAATTTTCTACAATATTTCTCGCTAGAAAAAATTTTCATATACTGCTAAATATACCCTAAGCAAACATTTTTTAATAGAATCTTAATAGACATGGTAACTCTAGAATAGCATGTAAAAAGTAATTATATACCTTAATAGAGCTTTATTGTCTCTATCATTCGACATAGCTTTACCCTCTCGCATAATTATGTTTTGATGAAAAAAGTAAATATTAAATCGGTAAATTTTCCGATAGACTTAAATGACTGCGCTATTTCAAGCATCTCTTTACTTTTTTTTCCTATTTCAAACTCTATCAGGAATGCTAAATATACTTTCTTTTTGTAAAGAAAATTCCATACCGACCAACGCAACAATGTGAGTACCGTATTAGTAGTTGATTTATTTCTAATTTAGTACATGTAAATTAACACATAGATATATGTAGGTTCAGACAAAAAGAACAAATCGACTATATCTTTCTTTTTCCATAGTCACATAATTGTAGACACGCTCTCAAGTTCAATTTGCGTTCAGATCATTACTATTAATACTCTAGAAATATGTGAACGCATTCCATTAAAAAATTCTTTGCAGCATTTCCATTATTAGATACCTAGCCTGCACGAGCTAATAAAAAATGCTCGATTTATATTATAATAAAGTGGTAAAAATAGATTTTTTTTCTGTTTAAAATGCAAACAAAATGTCAACAAGCCAAGCGGAAACGAAACACCGTTCATGTGAATGCACGCACATGCAAATAAAATCAACTGAGTGCTCACTCTTTTTTCCAAGGTCTGATAGCATGGAATGAGTAATCCCTCCATGCTCATGATTTCTTGCATTCGCATTTATTTTCCGTTCATTTTTCTTTTTCTTACTCTATCAATCAATCTATACAACAAAAAGAAAAATACACATACAATTGCAGATACTCTCTCAAACATACCAACAAAATCTATGACATAGCTTGTCCGCTTTCTTTTTTTCTCAGTTCTTTCTTTTTTCCAGTCCTACTATTCACGGCTGTGCGGCAAGGGTTCACATCAAGGATATTGCGTGAACGAACAATGATAGGACTGGTTTCACGTCAACATGGGACTTTCTCGAAAAAAATGACAGGAAAGGAAAAAGAAGAGGAAGAAGAAGATCGACTACTGCCATAAGATCCATTGAATAAAAGGAGAACAGGAAGCTCACGTAATTGGTATCGTCATTACGCTGCCGACAGAAACACTCATACACTCGCGCATTTTCATATACATTGCACGCACTTCGATGTGCATGCTAGACGATGATGAGTGTAGACCGTCCTATCTGTTTGTGTTAGCTCGTTGTCGTCTATCTTTACCAAACGTCACGATGGCACGCGTAACACTTCAACAGTACGTTTCCATTATTAGAGCGGCGCTTTGTTACGACTCATTATGCCTTATACTGAATTCTACTGACTACAAAAGAAGAAAAACTATAAAGACACAATTACCATATATTTTTCCGTAAGAATATTTCTATAATCTCTTTCTCTTTAGAAACGATAACTTTAGAATTTTTTATAAGAATAAATCTAGTATAGGATTTCTGAGTGAATGCACTCGAAAGAATCTATTGATCAATGTCATACTCGATTAAAGGAAGTTGTCACAGAAAAAAAAAACGCCTGTTATGTATTGAACCCTTGACGTTAAATAGCCTATAGAATCATCTATTGTTATATAGGAAAACAGATGCAGGCAATAGAAAAAGCATGTCTCATTTCTTTCTTTTATCTTCTTAGTTTCTATATCTATGGGCGCTGTTAAATGTTCTTCATTGTAAATAGAATCTGATGGTTATCAAATTCTGTTGGAAATATCGACGTAGAAAAAGAAAACAAAAACTTGTGTAAGATAAAGTGAAATGCAAATACGTCGTCGCTGTCGACGTTATCTAGTCACTCGTACATCGATATTATGGTTAACTTTATTTTCGACGATTTCAACAATGATATTAATTCATAAATATTTTTCAAATAATTACATTCAACCTTATCGAAATGGCATAGATAAAATTTTTCTTGTTGATGAAAATGATCTTACGGATGCAAATATACAGCCAACGAAAAATGTCTATTTCTTACATGAAGAATATTTTAATACGACACACCTTGCTTGTCGATATCCAAAATTAACTATCGATAATCAAGACATATGGAAATATTTGCAACCTGTGACAAAAGCTAAACCAGATTGTGAAAAAGCAACTAATTGGGTTAATGTTGATAATGGTAAGCAGATTGATATATTTATATACAATATTTTCGTGTAAAAACCTAATTTAATTCTAGGTACTTTTCGATTATCTCAGCAAGCTTTACAAAAACATGGAGCTATTGTTTGTGCTTATCGCCCTATTCTTCGATCCAAAGATGATTTTTCGACAATTGAAGGTGCTCGGCTATTTCCTGTTGTAGATAAAATGCCTCTTGTATCTGATTTTTTTCGTGCTGATTGCCGAGCACGTGATGGAAGTTATTATTCAAATATACATTCCGGTATTATGTTTGATGCTGGTTTACATATGCGGTATTTTGAAATGTGTTTATTTTGTTTTTATTCAAATTCCATGTTTTTTTGTTTTTTTGAAGGCACATATGGAATCCAATCGTTAAAACTCATTTAGGATATAATGTATTTATGTTGGGATTTGATTCTGTTTCTCGTATGACTTTTATGCGTTTTTTACCAAAAAGTTACAATTATTTAATTAAAGATTTAGGAAGTATTGTAATGAAAGGTTCGATTCCGTTGATAGCTAGAAAAATATTTCTAGAATATTTATTCAATTTTTCTAGGTTACAATATTGTCGGTGATGGTACACCAGCAGCACTTTTACCTATTTTAACTGGCAAAACCGAAAGAGAATTACCTGAAGCAAGACGCGGTCAGCCCGGTGCCGAAACAGTTGATCGATTTCCTTGGATTTGGAAAAAATTTAAAAGTATACACAAGTTTAGTTTTGAGTTGTTCCTATTGATAGAAATGAATTTGTTTTTTAATTTTAACATCTAGATAATGGTTATATTACTCAATGGGCTGAAGATCTACAATCCGTTGGTACATTTCAAATGCGCTTGAAAGGTTTTCGTGATCAACCTGTCGATCATTATGCTCGTCCATTTTATCTCATAGCTGAATCTATGCGTACATCTAAGCCATATTGTTTTGGTTCTATTACACGTCTACAGTCAATGCTCAATTGGGCACGTGATCTATTTCATATGTATCCAAGTCAACCGAAATTTTCCTTTATTTTTCATTCACAATATTCTCATGATTCAAACAATCGTTTACCCTATGGTGACGACGAATTGCTTGAATTTTTAAAACTAATGAATCAATTTGGTTATTTTGATAATACAATATTTATTTTAATGACTGACCATGGCGCTCGTTTTTCAACATTGAGAAAAACGTACCAGGGTAAACTAGAAGAACGCTTGCCATTTATATCTATTCGTATGCCTTTGAAATTTCAAGAAAAATATCCACACATAATGCATAATTTACGTTTAAATTCTCATCGTTTAACTACGCCTTTTGATTTGCATGAAACATTCGAGCATTTATTTGAATTTCATTCCAATGATCCCTATCAATCGAAATCAACTCGTGCCTATAGTCTTTTTGAATTAATACCAGAAAATCGAACTTGTCTACAAGCTCATATAGAGCAACATTGGTGTGCATGTCTTCATTGGAATGATATATCAATTCATGAGCCTATTATTCAAAAATTTGGATATCAAGCTGTAGATTATTTGAATAATTTTGTGTCCGAATATAAAAATCAATGCGCAAAATTAACTTTATATCAAATAACAAAAGCAAATCTATTGAAAGCAAATGAACGCTTATTAAAATTTATTGGTTCAAGTGATAAAGATGGTCGTATTCCAAATTTTCGTAATAATACATTGAGAAAATTAACCAAAAGTCTATCATTCAACCAAACAAAATATTACCAAATTCAATTTGAAACTCTACCTGGACATGGTCAATTCGAATTGACAGCTGAGTATAATCCATTAAAAGATACATTTATTATAACGAAACGACATTTAAGTCGATTGAATAAATATGGACATGCATCCGTTTGTATAGCACAGACAAGACCGGAATTTCGAGAAATTTGTTATTGTTCTAAATTGTTAAATCGTACACAAAATTCCAATCATTCTCATGTAAATGTTGTTATGAATAATAATAATAAGAAAAATATAATAAAAAATGAAAAAAATGTTGCAACAAGCAACAGTCCTCATCGTTAATATGATTTTTTTTTCAATAAGATTCTATTTGAAACGGAAGCATTACTACAGCTAGCAGATATAAGGTACGTGTACACTGCTTTAACTAACATGTGATCTTTAATCACCAAGAGTGTACCAAATAGTCGCTCTATATTTTGATATGTTCATCAATTTTTCCATTTTACAGCTGTACATTGTGATTAAAATGTTCATTATCTTGTCTCGATCTAGAAAAGAGACTAAACACTTTATTTGAATATCTCGAATAGTACTCATTCGTATCGGTCCAACCTATAAACTATGCTAAAACGGAGCTCAAACGGACAACCAGAGCGGTCGGAAGCACAAAATTTGAAATTTCGATAGGAGATGCTGCAATCTCATGGAAAAACAGTTTTAAATACCTAGGCTATCAGATCACATGTAAGCTAGGCTGGGGTAAAATGATTACTGAATACAAAAATAGGATAACACAAAAAGTAGCAATCGTGAAATTCTATCACATGTATCGTTCCTCAATACAGACTTTTCGAAGAATCCTGTTCTCGACTTGTGTGTTCCCCCTTTTTACTTGTCTATTCGGGATATTCTCAGTGCTAACGAGCTGTCAACAAAGTGATCTGAACCATTTTTATCTCACGTGCCTGAAACGAATACTAGGAGTATGGTTCTGGAACGTCTATATATTCTCATTACTATTCGAAGAGACGTCGCTAAAAAATCTATGTAGTAAATAGTGGACAAAGTACAAGCAAGCGTTAAAGAACTCAGTAGATGGAACCCTCCTGTTCGAACAGCACACCCTAAATGTCTTTAGGAGTCCAGTGACTGAAGAAAGCATTCGTCGTGAAACATGTGTACAGATCAAAACGCCTAGTTCCACATGTTTCCACCATCGAGAAATGTCTAAAATGGTTAGAGAATAGTGAAGAGAACTCAATCCCCCATGCCGATGAATCTGATTTCAAGGTACTGGCAGAAATTCCGAACTCGTTACTATGAAATGAAACTAAACTAAACTATTCCCCGATGGTCTCCCACCTTTGCATCAATCACCCTACAAAACACTTCTTCTTTTTCTCTGTGGTTTGTTTTTCTTTTCTCCTCTTGTTGTACCCTAGGATGGATTAGACGTTTGTTCGTTTTGCTCTCCTCTTGCCTTCCTCCTACTTGGGAGCGATATTTACCCTCGTGATTACGTTCCGCCTGTGAGGGATAGGTATGTCTATATCTACTGTTATTTCTATTGTTCTATCTGGCTTGTATTATCTTTCGTCCCGATGTCTGTAGGTTCAAGTCTCTCTTTTATGAATTGTAACCTGTACCACTCGTGATGTATTAATAAGCCTTCGGGCATTAATTCTTCCATTAAAGCATAATAAAAAAACGTTCATTATCTCTTAATCGACGATGAGCGGTGAATTCACCTCGATTTGCATTCGTTTCAGGGTTACCACTTGATGAAGTCTAAAACGCAGAAGCTTACATTGTTGCAGATTTTTTATATTTCTGAGAATATTTGGTATTTTTTCATATTTATTTCATTTCTTTTTATTTTACTTCTTGTTTCTGAGATGAGCTACTCGAATCCGGAGTTGGCAATTTTTTTCGTCGGCGCTGTCCATATATGGGCTATGTTAAATCTAGTTGTGGTTCGCCACCACCGGTTCTAAGGCAAAGAATCGGATGGACTTGCATCGTAATTCATTCATCTCTAATATCAACTTTAGCAGAATACCATGTAAATATGCATATAAAATAATTAAGGGTTGTTGTTTCATTTAGTTTGAATCTATATTCGTCTACTCTAAACAAAGATGATTTTCTCCATTGCAAGTGCATCGAATATCTAGGAGTTGTAGTTTATTTAAACAATTTTGCATCTCGAAGAGAAACATTCATGATAATCGAACGTCAACTGTCTAACAGCTCTTCGTCTAACTCTTTCATATATTCTATACCGAATTTTAGTCAGCATCATGACTAATCGTTCACAATTTACATTTCAAGAATTATAAGAAAAACAAAAATTGAGAGTGTGGATATACTGGTATCGACGATGAAAAGAACCACACCCACACCCCACACCCTCAAGAATATGGATATACTTGTAAATTGCATGAACAATTAAAATTGATATGTTCACCAAGGACAATATTCCCACTCTTCATGCCCACATCGACTCAATACACCCTTAATCACATCTTACACTCATAAGCACACTCACACCCTTTGGTTATTAGTAAAAAAATGCAATTTCGAAAGGATTAAAATGTGAAATAGAAGGGAGTTTCTTTAATTGTATATGAGAAATTCCTTTTACATTTATCGTAATGTCTGATAGTTTCAAAACAGCAACACTTCAAAATGTATGCTGCAATCTGTGGAGAAATTGATCAGGGCCTAGTTTTCTTGATATTTATGTACATATTTCAGCGCTCATTAACAATCGTGCTTTAATATTTTTTGAGTGCATTACCACATGAGCGACAAAAATTTGCTGTTGAATCTTGTGTAGGGGCGCCACATTGAGAGCAAAATGCTGCGTTTGAAGTAGAATTGAGTGGAAGATAAATATTATGTTGCTGTGAAAAATAGGATGTTGCTTGTGGAGCACGTTGATTCAAATAAGTTGCATTAGTTTGACTAAGTTCGATTATTAACTAAAAAAAGCAACGAAATAAAAATGACTAAGTCTTGTTATTATCCGGTTGGCGCATAAGTTCTGCACGTTTTTATTTTTTCGTCCAACAACAAATTTATTTTTCAACAAAGATATTCTCTTTTCGTTATATATGTATTTCTTTCGTTCTTCTGTTTTCCTTCATCTCACTATTATAAATTCATTTCTGCTCTCTCAAGGTCAAACAAGCATCGATATTGACCTAGATCTTTCCTGCTTACTACGTACTAATACTCCTATTGCGTATTTTGTATTTTATGAGACTCTGATCGCTATATAAATACACATATCCTGTTCTATTCTGTTGTTATCTGTTTCCAATTACATGGACGAACAAAAAATTCATATTCGGCAGTGCCGAATCGGCACTGTGTCTGCTCGGCGAGTTCGATCGACGCTCAACAGCAGCCGAAGCAGCAAGAAATATTTGTGGTACATATGGGGAGAAAGCCATCGACAGATTCACTTCTCACCGTTGGTTTTCCAAGTTCCGTTCCGAAGATGTCACCTTGACGGATAAATCTCGCTCCGGGCGACCTGTGGACTTTGACGATGAAGCGTTGCAAGCTTTCCTCGGCGCCGATCCACTTTAAACAACACGCAAACTAGTCGAACAAGTCAACTGTCACCACTCGGCCGTGGAGCGTCACCTTCATGCTCTCGGCAAGGTTCATAAGTACGGAAGTTCGTTTCCACACCAATTGTCCATAGACAACTTGACTCAGCGAGCATCGATTTGTGCTTCACTACTGTTCCGACAGAAGCATACCCCACTTTTAGAACGAATCGTTACTGGAGATGAAAAATGGGTGTGTTATGCCAACGTCTATCATAGAAGACAGTTGCTTGGTCCTGATCAAAAACCATTGCCGGATGTGAAACCCAGCGCGTATCCAAAGAAGGTAATGCTGTGAATTTAATGGGATATGAGCGGTGTCATCTATTTCGAGTTGTTAGATATAAATGAGACGATTACCGCCGATGTCTACTCTCAACAATTGCAGCGATTGAATGAAGTTCTACTTCAAAAGCTACCGACTTTGGCGAATCAAAAAGATGTCATCCTTCTTCATGACAATAGTCGACCTCACGTGGCAAAGTTGACTCAGCAAAAAATCGAACAGCTAGGATGAGAAATTCTTCCACACCCGCCGTGGTAACCAGACCTCTCACCAGCCGATTATCATCTGTTCCTATCACTTCGTAACTATTTGTGCAATAAACACTATGAACCCACGGAGAAAATTTTTTCAAAAAACCGCGGTACTCACCGGTCACAAAAACCGCGGTTTCAGCCGGTGTTTTCGAATAGCGAAAGTCAGACCATCTATGCGTATCTCTAACACCGCCCAGAATCGCGGTTTTGAAAACCGTCACATACCGCGGTTGTGAAAACCGTTGCGAACCGCGGTTTCTAAAACCCCGGTTCTGGGCGGTGTTAGAGATACGCATAGATGGTCTGACTTTCGCGGTTTTGAAAACCGTCGCATACCGCGGTTGTGAAAACCGTTGCAAACCGCGATTTCTAAAACCGCGGTTCTGGGCGGTGTTAGAGATACGCATAGATGGTCTGACTTTCGCGGTTTTGGGTGTTTTTTTTAAAGGCATAAATGGTCTGACTACCGTTATATCGAAAAACCGTTTCAAACGCGTTTTTTTTCGATACACTAGACTCAGCAGAAGCAGGTATACCGACCATAACCTGTACGCTCAAGGTTTCAGGTGTGGCGCCCTTCGAGGGGCAGTGAAGTGAACTCTCCCGAGCCCCATTTCCACAAAGTGTCTTTGTAGAGTTCTTATATTATGTATGTGATATAAGTAAAATTTGCCGGAATTTGTGGGGCACGACATCTCGAATGTCCTTACACATTCCTTCACACTTTGGTATGCACAGCGGTTTCTCACATGCAAGCCACGGTTTTCTGAACCACAGTTATGATCGAGTGCACCGCGGTTTGAAAAACCGTTAATAACCGCTATATTCAGAACCGCGGTTATTATCGAGTGCACCGCGGTTTGAAAAACCGTTAATAACCGCTATATTGAAACCGCGGTTATGATCAAGCACACCGCGGTTTGAAAAACCGTTAATAACCGCTATATTGAAACCGCGGTTATGATCAAGCACACCGCGGTTTGAAAAACCGTTAATAACCGCTATATTCAGAACCGCGGTTATGAGTGTGCATACCGCGGTGTAAAAAACCGTTGATAACCGCGGTTTTAAGTGATATCAAAATAATACCGCGGTTTTCTCTGGTCAAACCGCGGTTTGGTTTAAATTTTTTTTCCGTGGGAAGACTTCGATGAGCTAAAATCCGACCTGGCTGCCTTTTTCGAATCAAAACCGGCTAGTTTTTACAGACGTGGAATTGAACTATTGCCAGAAAGATGGGAGAATGTTGTTGAAAAATAAATGTATTGCTGAACCAAAACAAAAGTGCAGAGCTGATGCGTCAACCGGATATTCAACTCGAGTATAAACAAATAGCGTCTGTTCGTCATACGGGCTCGATATTATTCTATGTTCTGTAAGTGAACTAACTAAAACTGAGCACATTGACCTAGAATCGCAGAGAAACAATTCTAGGAAAATCGCTTGATCACTATCTGCTGCTCAAAGCAATACTGGCCAATAGTTTATGTTTTAACAATGCACAGCTCGAGATGATATGCATTCTTATGAGAACTGACTCAAAAATGTTCTCGTTACAATGAAAATCCGAAGAATATGTATTCACTTATATGGATCAGCGAAATACTATGATTGATACAAAAAACAAAAAGATCGATGCAATTGTATTACTCACTTTATACACGATGTGTTTAATTCCACCACCACGACCACGTCCTCTGCGCCACGTTCTAATGATGTTCAATCGCCAAGTACATGGTACTGGTGATCTTCTCGAATATTTCATTGACTCATTAGCAATGACTCGTCTCATTTGGCTTTCACGAGAGTTTCTTACTATTATAAATCCAATACAGCCAACAAACACTCCAAAAACTTCTAAAGCAAGTGCAATGGCAAATAATATTGGAAATCCAGATCGTTGAAAAGTCTTTGCTGTTAGCCCATGTGTTTCATTACGATGAAACTGTGGCGCAGTTACGGCGTAACTGCGATCGCACTGTGACCCGTAATTGCGGAAAATTGCGCCGTAACTACGCGTAACTGCGATAAAGAAATCGCAATTACGGGTAGTTCCGGTGAAAAAATCCCAGTTACGCATAACGGCGTCCACGTTTTTCGCAATTATGGGCCACAGTATCGTCGCAATTGGTACAAAAGATGACATAGATTAGATTTTCACTTTATTTGTACTTTTATTGTGAATTTAAAATATTTTTGCACAAAATAAAAAATTTAAAACTAGAAAATTAAAATTTTTATAAAAAAATAAAAAAACAATTTTTAAATTAAAAATTTTCACAATAACAAATAATTGAAAAATTAAAACCTAAAAAAATTGAAAAATTTACTAAGTTAAAAGTTTAAAGAAATTTTAATTTCAAAAATTAAGGAAAATAAAAAATAAATATCTAGAAAAATTAAAATATTAACATCTAAAATAATTTTTAAAAATTTAATAAATAGAAGAAAAAAAATTTAATAAATAGAAGAAAAAAAATTTAATTACAAAAAGCTGAAAAGCTAAAAAAGATTTAAATCTAGAAAAATTAAAAAAAAATAAAAAATATGTATTCTACTGCTTATAGTAGATTGACTTATGAAAGAAAATGTGACGAGCACTGCTATTTATACTGATTTTCTGTGACTGTATTTTATTGTTAGAGTGTAGCCAATTACAAATAAGAAGGAATACTTTATAATTGGCCATTTATACCTACAAGGGATCGTAAGATGCGATCACTAGGACGCAGTTACGTTGATCTTCATCACAGTACGCGTAGTTTCTTATAGAACCTCCACTACGATCAATGCGCCATAGTTACGCGTAACTGCGACGCCAAATTGGCTCTGCGCGTAACTGCGGCACAGTTGATAAAAAAGAGACGACATGGGAGTCCACCAGCAATGAACAAGGCAATACCAGTGATTACACACAAACAAATAATGAGTGTAAGAATGATGGATGATACGTTTACACGTGCTACCCGGTTGATATTCTCCACCGATTGTTGATATTCATCTTGAGAAATGATTCCATTTAAGCGAATAGAATAGCTCGAATCAAATTCGTGTTTCATGCATCCAGCTGTAAAATAAAGTAGCAAAAACAAAATACGCCAACGTGATGATTGTATCTTTAAAACAAGAGAAGCAATAACTTACTCCTAATCATCGGTACCACAATCGGGTCTGGATGAACTGGATTAACAAGCATAACTGAATTGATATTGAGAGATTGACGACCACTTCACATAACACGAGTAAGATTACTGAAGATAGAACACAAACAGCTTTTGCACGCTCTGGATGACGTGAAAGATTTTTAAAAAAATGTAGAACTACCTATTTTTAGAGGCACTCAAAGTTCAGAAGTTACAAACATACAAGATCGCTATAGACTTTCTGCTGTATATTTTCTATTCAATAGAAAATACGTTGTTTTCTCTGGGAACTATTATTCTCGTACTACTATCAATAAAGTCACAAAATAAATCAAGTGAAGATCGTAGGCCTCCGATGAAATATCCTCAAGTCATTGTTTCTCTTACAACACCAACTGTTTTGACTTCATTCTTTGGTGAATTCTTAAATAAAATGAGACTTCAATGTTTCAGCCGGCAAGATGATTTGTAATAGTGAACGAAAGAAAAGTTGGTATAGCAGGAAAAGAACGGAGAAAAAAAGCAATTACTGTAAAGAGAAAAGAAAAATACGAAGAAGTTGTGCCGCTTCTTTCATAATTGTGAATAAGAAAGAAAGAAAGAAAGAAACCCTTGCCGTGCGGCTACCTTTCAGTATAGGGTGCTGTCCGGAGACAGTTTCAAGAGCCCGATATTTTTCCTACAACTATTACTAGCTGCAGCTCTGGACAGAAGGCCGGCCTGACTCAGAGTTCCTTCCGCTTAATTACTTAAGCTTCCCATGCATACTGACTAACCACATACTA
>CAJNYU010000013.1:0-111598 GCA_905331475.1 Rotaria socialis
CCATATCAAGCGATCTTAACCCACGATTAAGCATACCATAGAGAAAAATTTGTTTGGTATACCACCAGACTGCTGATTTCTGGTGGTAGTTAAGCTTAAATTTATTTATTTCTTTTTCTGGAATATTTTGTTTTTGGCAATATATTGCTAAAGTGTTCATAGATTTTTCGTCATCGTCATCGATTTCTAATATTATATCTTTAAAAATCACCGAGTACATATAAGTTGGCGGTAATCGATCGAGATTTTTTGGACCAGAGCCTGTTGCTCCTCCTGCCATCGTTTGCTTCGGAACGAAGCTCATCGGAATTGAATCATGATCGCACTCATGGGCGACTTTCTTCAGCGATTCACATATCGGTTTGATCAAGGTGAAAACACCTCGAATCTTTGGCCATTCCTTCGCCCATGATTCATAACGCGTTTTGTTGTCGCAAAAAATGTAAATGGCATCCACTTTTGGTAAGCTGTGAATGTCATTTACAAGGCTTTGTCCTATTGCTCCGGATGAAATTATGAAAGCTTTGCCATCATCAATTTCATTGATAAATTCGACACACTGTTCTGGTGTCGTGCACACATTCACATCACTTACTACTGCGCGTAATTGTGTCAGTGTGTTTCGGCAATCGTTATTGTTTTCGTCAATGTTGCCATCGACCCAAATCACCAAGTAATTCTGAGCCATACGACGTCTTGGTGGTATAGCACCCGATAGTGTTGCTATACTTGAAGGGGCACTGACTGTTGATTTTGGAACAGTTGATTTTGGAACAGTTGATTTGGATTTTTTTTCGCTCATGTCGAGTAGGTGCTGTTGCTTAATACAAATGATGAATAGTAATGTGTTGTTGAGACACCAGCGTCGTTTAGATTTATATAGCCTATAACTTACTTTTTTATGGATATGTTTTACGACGTTAAATGTGGATATTTTATCTTTCCTCTGTTGATACTCAACAGCAGATGCATATCTTATTTCTATTGCATATATACTTATCAACAAGAAACGAAAGAATAGAATTCAACTGTCACGAGTTTCATGATTCTTTTTCTCCAACTTTCGTTTACTTTTCGTGGTTGCAAGCATTTGAGTGTCATTGTGTGAACAACTTCGTCTTCTTCAGACAGCAGTGTCACATATCCGACAAATCGAGCATGCCAGAGATACCACGGGAGATGCGGGATACACAGCAGCAATACTCCCGGCAGCTACTGAGGAAAATCATTCTCCTGATTTGAAAGCTATGACCAATTCCCGTCCGTGCGTCACAATCGAGTGTGGAAACTGTGCATATGGTATTGCTGTACAACTCACCGCGACGGAGGAACCAGAAATGAAGTTCATCACATGATGGAGCAAAGCGACAGGGTGAGCGCCGAAACGCAGGTAGGCACACTAAATTGTAGTCTTCGTGAATAGAGCCACATAGGCAAAACACTATATATAGGGTGTGGGTGTGCATGAATTCAACTTGCGTTTAACTAGTTGCGCGTGTTTTCATGCTTGTCTACCGCAGCGACGCGCCAGTATCGAATGATTCACCTTTTCCACGTCGTTGGCAGTGCGCCTGTTTTTACCTTTTACCTGTCATTCGCTGTAAATTTAGTATTTCGTTCATGTGGCTATATACATGGATGACTACGATTTCGCAAGCCGATAACTGTTTCGGCGCTCACCAGCACCGTTCGCTGCGTCCTATGATGAACTAATTTCTGGGTTTGCCTTCCCTGTGAGTTAGATAGCATTGCTGGATGAACGGTTTCCACATTCGATTGTGACCAAAGGATGAGTCTTGTTCATAGCCTTGAAATCAGGACAATGCTTTTCCTCAGTAGTTCCCCGAAGATGCGGCGTCTCCCTTGGCATCTCCAGCATGCCAGATATTTCGGATATGTGACACCCCTCATTTGCTATTGAAACGCTATTTTGAGAAGTAACCATCTTGACCTTCCTTCCAATACGCCATGTAACTCGCAGACCTGTTGACAGGCTTGAGCAAATACTGCTTGTACTGGTCAAATTAGTGAAATATGCATCACTCCGAGTCGCGTTAGTGATACATGTAACGATAAATGCGGAGAGTGTCTAAATTCCACGTGGGAGTGTAACGCTCCCGTTCGAGTGTGGTCTGTGCATAGTATTTGGCCTTATGGTGCCATTTCTTCTCATCACATATATTGCCTTTATCTTTCTGTCCTTGATATTTGTCTTTATCTCTCATTCTCCTTCGTTCTCTCAAATGGTTGAGTATTTAAGCGTGTGCTTTGCATGTAATCGAGGCGGTTTTATGATTTGAAGAGTGAAATAAAGTGTAATACCATCAGCACAGGCATCTCTTCTATCAAAAATCGTCACAATACATGTAGTTGCAACTGCTGCACAGGATGTGATTCATATATTCCAGTTGAACTTGGGCCATTTTTTATGAATTCCACCAGCTTTGATTGCTATCGGGAATGTAATGTGAAGTATTCTATTTGAAAACGTATCTATCAGTATGAAAATGGTCAACTGAATAATACCTGTATCGATAGTTCACCGGTTGGTACTGGGATATCTGCATATTCATTTTCTATAATGACAATGACAATATGCTATTTTTGCATTCTTATGTATTTCTTGTAAAAACAATCGTGTTTTAAATGTCTGATTTATTTTATTGATAATTATCCTGTTTTTTAGTAACGGCTTCATCTTATATTAATTACAATAAAACATGCGTACATGAATTCCTCTAATATGAAGACCTCCAACGAAAATTGAACAACAACTTTTCAGCCTTTACCAGAAATTTTACGTCAACATCCAAGTGAACTGCAAATGTCAAACTAATTATTGATATATTCTAATTAACATTCATTTAGTTTATAATTGCTTTTTAAAACTGGATTTATTCATATCTCAATTTTTTTCTAATTTCACTTAGATAATCACTGTTTCTACGCAGTTGCGTTCGCAAGAAGCCCATTTTCTTGCTTACACTCTCAATGAGTAGATGAGCAGTTTTAATGTCACCAAAATTCTTGGCCGTAATGGCAGCTTGAAGACGATAATTAGCCTCATCGAGCATTTTGGATGCATTGTCGAGTTCATTTTGTAAACTTTTCTGTTCGTCAATTAATTTCTGCTCGTTTTCAGCTAGTCGTAACTCATTCTCTTTGAGTAATTGCACCGAAGCATTCAAAGCTTCTTTATCTTTGATAATTTGTTGCGTTTTCTCTTGATCAGTACTATATCGAGAATATGCCAGATCGATGCTATCCACAAGTGCCTTGGAGACTGGAACCTATATAAATTAAGTTACATTAAAAGGCACTATTTCGTTTTTTTTCTAATAATCAAACGTACTTCATGTACTTTTCCTGCACCGTAAAATCTGACACCCTCTTTCGTAGCTCGTAGACCATTGATCGTAGCGATGTTCAATGATGAGCGATCATCAGTGACGAACATTTCATTTTCACTTAAATCAGACTCGATGTCACTATTACCGTGCGATAGTGAAAGAAGACTCTTGACAAGCTTTCCTAACACAACAAATTTTACATTGCCCGAACTGTTCTTAATTGAAAGTACATGTTTCCAGTAATAGTCGATAGGATGGTATCGAGTGGTTTGAGGTAGTTCACTGGTAACACTCACCTGCTCGTACCATTCATCTGGAATATTTTCGTCTTCGTACATACGCCATTCAGCATGCAACTCGTCAATGTCATTTCCCGATAACATTTGCGGTAGATCACGTGCAACAATCATCAGACTAGTTCGAGCAGATTCTTGTTGTCTTACTAGAGGATGCATAAATTGGAGATGTCGCAACAGATCGTTGCCAAGGGGTAATAAACGTAATAGTTCTCGCTAAAATTAATGAATGACAGTAAGTTAGATGATCTAACTTAGATCATCGAAAATATTATTATTATAAACCCTATGCCAACATGTAAATATTCATCTCTTCTGATTCCGATCTCATTTTAGATTGTTTTTTCTACAGTTTCACTTTGTTCTAAGTTTCTTTCTTTTTCATACAGTTTATTGTTACTCGTGTTCTCACTGATTGATTTATCACAGTCTATATAAATTCTTGGAATAGTCAACTCCTGACTAAATTCCAAACACTCATAGAGAAAGCGTACAATGAATACCAGGTTTTTGCTTTCTGGATTAAGGAGCCATTTAGCCCGGAACCTGTATTTGCCAGGCGAATTTTCAAGGAATGAATAACAATTGAACAATTTTAATGATAGTTCTACTCCAACTCTACATATATCATACGTTTCAATATGAGATTCTTCCTTCATCAATATACTTCTCAATCGCTTCAGTTCAGGAATATCGTATCGAAAGAACAAATACATGATCCTATGAAGTTAGGTAGAAAAACTTACTGTAATCATGACGTAAATATCACGAACATCTTTAAAGAATACATTTCTGTCATTCGCAGATAACTCATTGAGAGCAAGCCGCGTTGAATCGCCAATTTCGATTTTTGATTCAAGTTTTTGATTGAGTTGTACATCGAATTGTACTGTGAGTAACTGCTTGCCTGTTTTGTTTATTAATAAATCATCTTTCACGAAGCATTGTAAAACATTGCGCAGGAAATCAGTACATTCTTCGTAGAGTATATGAACGATCAGTTTCTGTTTTTGTAGCCAAACTAGACGTTTCCAGAATGGATGTTTATATAAATATTGGAAGAAATGAAAGAGAACTAATATTTGTTTCCGTTCGAGGAGATCTTTTATTCGTCTCCATCTATCATTAGTCGCAATTGTTTTGTTAACTTTAGGTAAATATGTAATGAAATAATCGATGAGAATGGGCCATTGCTTGATGATTCGTTCTATGATGGAACCGATTTCGATCCAGCGTGGTACAACAAATTGTTTTAAAAATCGATCGAAACCTTCGTCGATAGTTTCCGTTACTTTCAAATAATCTTGAGAACGAGCCGATGATTGAGCAAAGAAAAATGAAAAGTCGTAGAGAATGTCTTCGATCTGCCACTTGCTTGCTGTAAAACCATTCATGAAAGCATTTTGGATTGCATGCAATGGACACGACCCAATGGTCACTAGACCTTTGCCAACTGCAAAGCCTGTTCTGAACGACAGCAAAACATAACAAAAGAATGTTATCAATGTGAATAAAAAGATTGACCTCTTAAAAATATGGTTCAATAAAACGATCTGCTGTCGTCGTGAGCTTTCAAATCAAATTATTCACGCTTTTGTATTTATAAAATATCTGTCTTTCTATGCCTGGTCATAATAATAGCAAACTTTCGCATGTGTGAAACGATCTTAGTCATTTTTTGGATTAAGTACTTCGAAATAGATTAAATCTAATCATTTCAAAACAAAACGACTATTTTTCATTAAAGATCTTCAACCGTTAGAAATGATTGATTTTTAGAGATCATTGTCCATATTTTTGTTATTTTAAATCTTTCCAATGAGCGCATTGAGAGATTGAACATTTTCAAAAAAGAAAATATTTCATTTAACTTCTTGGTTCAATCACTCATTCAATCATGCAGCACAGTATGCATGCCTAATTTGTAGGAGTAAATTTTATGTCGTTCTTAAAAAAAGACTTACTTGATTTCTCGATCTGATCGAACTTCTTTCTCCAGCATCACTTCAATGGGTTTATTTACGTTCGTATTATCCCGGTTTGTAATAAGTTCACCCAATTGAAAAAGTTTACACAAATCAAGACCATCTACTTTCAATAAATCGATCAAATAGCGACCGATGATTTCAGATGTTCCGTTTGTATATACAATACTTCTCCAATAACGTGTCGTAATACCATGTTTATATTCACTCCAATATCGAATATGCACATCTAGTTGTTTGGGTCCTCCTACAATAGTATTTTCGTCAAATACCAACGAGTAAGCAGGAGCGTCAAGCACATCCTTAACGAGTTCGTGCACAAAAAACTGAGCAGTTCCATGCACCATTACATACGAGACCTGACAATCTTTCTTTGCTAAATCAGTGGCAATTCTACTATCGGGAAACATCAATGCAAAAAGTTGTGGTATGTTTTGTGATGCATCATAACTAAAGCCAAGTTGTGCAGTCGCCATGGTCCAATAGCATTCCGCGCGCATAACTTTTTCAGTATGAGTCCATGTTCGGTCTGAATTATTTTTAATTTGAATACCAGATGACCTGTTTGTTGTTGCTCCAGTTGTTGCCAATGAACTAGTCGAGATATTCGAGCTTCCCGTTGTTCGAATATTAATCGATGGTAGTTTTGGTGTATTAGAAGAGTTAAGTAGTGCGAATTCCAAAGTATCATTGACAGATTGTACATGTTTCGACGTTTCTGCATGATTTTTTACATTGCTCCATCCTCCGTTGGCACAGCTCAGTTCTACATTGCATGCAGTACATATGAATGCAGTCTTTTTTTTTCCTTGACGCAGCCAAATACCATATGATTTTCCTGTCGAGTCCGTATTTAGTAGCCATTTTGATGAGAAAGTCATTTCTTTTGGCATCTTGCTTCTTTTCCCGATATCTTTGTACTAATTCAATGTGGCTAGTATTTAGATTTTGAATTGTCAACTGGCGATCAAAGTAAATTGATAAAACATACGTGTATCGGTAAGAACTATTTGTTTTCAGAATGTAGGATACGCCGATATGTGTAATAACATAGCTCTGATTCTGTTCAAAAGAGAAATAAAATTTAAAAAAATGGCCCTCTCTATGTTCATATTTTTATTCATTCGTAATCCTGTCGCTAACTTTTCTTAATATTCATTTAGAGAGAAATCTCCTTCTATGACTCATCAATAGCCATTTGTTTTAATTAGAATGTATTACAGGAAAAATATAAATACATACAGGATAAGTAACTATTTTATCTAGTGATGTTCCCTAAAACATTTTTTAAAACCCTATTCATTTACTCAGTAAAAATACGATAAACGTCTATAACTCTTTCTGAAACCGTTTTAGGATATTTCTGGTGAATTGTGCATGAAACTACTATTTCATCAGATTTACCTCTTGAGTGTTTACTTTGATACATAATTTTGTCGGTGAAAAAATATTTTATACTAAGCAATTACTTTGTTTCTAACAACAACAATAAGTTCATTCTGTTTTTCTTTTGCTATTGACAACGACAAGTAGTCATAGTAAAGCCGAATCGACTTGAGAAATAATATGTTACGCATTTTATGTTCTAATTTGAATAGAAATATGTTATTTTTTTGCATATAATTATGTTAAACGTTATTGTCGATATCGTGTCATAACTGGTATTAACCATAGTGATATTCAAATTATATTCTCTCTCGTTTAGATCACTTACTAATAGTAGGAGAAACATAGAGAGCATGTTCGCTTTCATCTTATTACTATTTGTCGATCGAGCCGAAAAGAAAATAACAAAAACAGACGATTTGTATGTCGTTCCGCTTAATATGAAATATATTACTTTTTTTTCTTAATTCAAAGTAGTATATGAGTACAAGAATCAGATAAGACATTTTGGTAAAATTTGTAAAGTTGAATTGAAAGTTGCTCATCATCGAAATCAAAGAAATAAATCGACTGGAAATTTGTTGATGTTGATCACATTTTATTTTGACGTCTATCAATACTTTTTATCAAGAGATTCTATTTAACTCTTACCCATAATAGAAGCCCAGTTGCATGATGATACTTTTCTGAACGCGAATAATTTGATGAATAATACGTATTCACTGCTTGAAGTAAAATAATCATATACTCGTCAATATAATTATTTCGCTTTTTGAGTATTTACTATTGCTATTATAGATGATATTTTATCTATTAGTATTTTTTGTACGAAGTCATCATTTACTATGAAATGTCTAGTACTTCGTCTATGTCAAATGTTAATAATTATGCATAATTGTTTTATTTTGTTCAATTGAACTATGGTTGACTATTAGCGATTTACTAAATACTTGTGTAAATGAAACTTGCCGTAAAATTTAATAAAATAAATAGCAAAAATAAATTTGATAGAGACAACGGCAGAAATTGGTATGTAGTTTGTTATTCATCATCAGCAAGAAACTATGCCTCATTTATCAATGATTGAGTTCTATGGGTTTGGTTATCATTGCAATGCCTCATTTAATCATTTCACTTGTGTCTGAACGTGCGAAATCAACTTGATTATATGTTACAAATTATTTTATATCACCATTACTTTTTCAGATAAAATACATACACAAAATAAGTTCTATATTCTATCGCTATACATACTACGGTATATTAAAAAATGATTACTACTAGTAAAACATGCCAAGTAGTAACAAAATGTAAAATGATGAGTGAATTTCGGCAAATAGTTCCATAGACGACAGAGTCATTAAGTCAAAGTAGGCTCATGCCTACGAAAGGCCAGTGGCTAAATAATTGGCCAGCCTCCAGTTGAATCTATTTTATGTTGAATGTATTCCACAGTCCATGAGTAGTTCTTTTAATGATTCATTCAGACTTAAGTTTTTCATTCTCAAGCAAACATAAACGATGACGATATGAGCTGTAAACGTGCGCATAGTTATTTATATATTGGTGTTCTAATTATAAGAAGGCATCTATATTGAACCTTGAAAACAAAATATTCTGAGTTTAATTTATTCATTTATTTTACATTTCTTTTATATGAATTATTTTTCAACTTCTGACAATTTCACATAAATTTGTAATAGTCCGAATATATGAGTTCTATATGTCGGTGCCTCATAATATCCCATTGGCACGATTTTTTTATTTACGTAATTGTTGTGTTTTATACGGATTGTCACTGGCTCTAGAGTATACTTGCTTGACGCTATCCAGGAGTGCTTTAGAAATTGGAACCTATTTACATCGAGTGATATTGGAAGATATCTGCTTTTTTATATTAATAATCAAACTCACTTCATGTACTTTTCCACCACCATAAAATCTGACTGCATCTTTAGTGGCTCGAAGTCCATTGATCGTGGCGATATTCAATGGCGAGGGATTCTCAGTGACAAACATTTCATTTTCGTAAAAATCACTGTCGACATCGCCATTACCATGTGATAGTGAAAGAACACTTTTGACAAGTTTTCCTAATACAACAAATTTGGCATTACCTGAACTATTTTTCAGTGAAAATATATGTTTCCAATAATGATCAATGGGATAATATTTGGTGACTTGAGACAGTTTACTGTTGATAGGTTTTTGTTCATACCATTCATCTGGAATTGTTTCATTTTCATAAACAAGCCACTCAGCATGCAATCGATCAATTTCATTTTCCGATATAAATTGCGGCAGGTCACGCGCAACAATCATCAGACTAGTACGAGCACAATCCTGTTGCCTCAATAGAGGATGCGTAAACTGCAGATGACGCAAAAAATCATTGTCCAAGGGTAACAAACGCAAGAGATCGCGCTAAAAAAATGAATGAAAGAAATTTTGATGATCGAAGAAAATGATCAAAAGTCTTATATCGTTATCTACATATTCGTTCTTCTCTATCATTCCTATACAAAAAAATTTACCCCAACGATGCATACAAAAAATAGTAAGCTTGTTCTTTCTGCTTTCAGATATGGTTCTCAATGGAGATTTTTCTCCAGCACTAAGAAGTATTCTGAGCTGCAGAAAATTGTTAAGACAGTCCGAATGTTCAACATGACCTTGTCTCTTCGTTGATGTAATATTTCAATATTTTTGGAAACCTCTTTAAAAGTAACCGAGCAATTCATATGATGACATGAAGCACTATGCTAATTGTGTAGTGAATTAAAATAAAATTATCTCACTCACACCGTCTCTGGTTAAAGACAAAAACTTACTGTAATCAGAGAATAAATAGCACGCACATCCTTCATATATATATTCTTCTCAATCATTGTCAAGTCTTTGAGCATGTTACGCGCAGACTCGCCGATTGCAAGTTGGGCTTCTGCCTTTTGATTGGTTGCTACATTGAATTGAACCGTGAGTAACTGCTTGCCCGTTTTGTTTAACAATAAATCATCTTTCACGAAGCACTGTAATACATGACGCAAAAAATCAGTACATTCTTCATAGAGTATATGAACAATTGGTAGTTGTTTCTGCAACCATATTAGACGTTTCCAAAAGGAATGTCTATATAAATATTGAAAGAAAAAAAGAAGAGCAAGAACTTGCTTTCGCTCGAGTAACTCCTTTATTCGTTTCCATCTTTCATTTGTTACAATCATTTTGTTAACTTTAGGCAAATAGGTAATGAAATATTCGATGAGAACACGCCATTGTCTGAGAATTCGTTCCACGGTGGAACCTACTTCAATCCAACGTGAAAAAACATATTGTTTTGAAAATTGATGAGAACCACTGTTTATATTCTCAATGGCCTTCAAATAATCTTGAGAACGAGCCGATGATTGAGCAAAGAAAAAGGAAAAATCATGCACGATTTCGTCGATCTGCCACTTGCTTGCTGTAAAGCCATTCATGAATACATTTTGAATGGCATGAAGTGGACACGACCCGATAGAAACCAAACCTTTCTCAACTGCATCTCCTGTTCTGAATGAAAGCAAAAAATTATAAAAGAAGTTAATCAATAAGAATAAAAATATGGTTCTTCCAATTCTAAAAAAACTGACATTTCTTTCGTATTTTTTTAAGCAATCCTGCTTGTGGAGTTATTTAATTTCCATAAAACGATGCGTATGGTCGATTGTATGTTAGATTCATGGTGAAAGGATGATTTTGAGTAAAAAAAATTGCTTTTTAACTATAAAAGTTTTCCTAGATATTTAATATGGCAACCTATTTCCTAATAGAGATGTATAACTTTTACTAACGATTCATTTTTACGGACTGTTAGCCGTCTTTCGACAAGATATAACGATAGAACTATTCTCTCTATCATACTTATATTCATTTTTTCATAGTGTGTATCTTGAAAAACTTACTTAGCTTCTCGTTCCATTCGAATCTTTTTATCTATCATTATTTCAATAGCTGTATTCGAATTCATATTATCTTCGCTTGTAATAATTTCACCTAATTGAAAAAGTTTACACAAATCAAGGCCATCTACTTTCAATAAATCGATCAAATAGCGACCAACGATTTCCGATGTTGTATTTCCATATACAATACTTCTCCAGTATCGTGTCGTGATACTCTGTTTATATTCACTCCAATATCGAATATGCACATCTAGCTGTTTGGGTCCTCCTACGATAGTATTTTCATCGAATATCAGCGAATAAGCAGGAGCATTAAGTACATCTTTAACAAGTTCATGCACAAAACATTGCACTATACCATCGACTACGACAGGAGAGCGTTGTCCATCTGTCTTAGCTAGATCAGCCGCTATTCTACTATCAGGAAACATCGCTGCAAAAAGTTGTGGTATATTTGGTGCTGCTGCAGAACTGAAACCCAGTTGTGATACGGCCATAGTCCAATAGCATTCAGCTCGTAATACCTTTTCAGCTTGTGTCAATTGTCGATCTGACATATTGCTGAATGACGAATAAGATGACTTGTTTATTGTTGTGGGTAACGTAGTAATTGATCGATGTAAGCTTTCATTGATAGATGATGATTTTGTTGTATTTGAAGATTTGAGTTGACCGGATTTCAGAGCATCTTTAAGAAATCGTAAATGTTTCGACTGTTCTGCATGGCTTTTTACATTCGTCCATCCTCCGTGGCCATAGTCTAGTTCGGTGTCGCATACAGCACATATGAATGTACTCTTCTTTTTGCCTTCACGTAGCCAAAGACTGTATGATTTACCTTTTGATGTATTATTTTGTTGCCATTTTGATGAGAGAGATGTTGTTTCTTTTGACATATTGTTTATTTTACGTTCGATTGTACAATGGATATATTCAATTTTCAAGTTCGTATTCTCGCTGGATAATTAACATAATTTAATAAAATGTTCGTGTATCATGAAGAACTATTTACTATCAGTAAGTAAGCATAATTTACTAACATATTTAGTAATATAGTGTTTGTCCTTTTCAAGAAAGAAATAGATTCGCAATATATTTTTACTCAACACTCTTATGCAGCTTATTGGAAAAGAATGTGAAGATTTTCCTATGAACTGTAAAGATATGATGCAAAACTAATATCAAATGAAAAATACTTTTTGAATATTTTCACTTGAATACATAATTCTATGGGTGAGAAAACACTACATCTAAAGGCTCATTTGGTTTCTATGAACGTCACTGTTGTTTTCTTTTGCTATTGACGACTAATAGACGTAAAGCCGGATTGACTTAGGAAATAACAGATTTTGTGCATTACTTTTCTAATTTGAACACAAAAATATTATTTTTTTCCATCGTTCATGCTACAGAAGTTGTTGTCGATCTCGTGTCACAATTGGTCTTAACTATTGCAATATTTAATAAGTTACTAATGGCGAACGTTCATAGTGTTACTATTTATCGGTTGAACCGAAACAAAAATACATATGCTTATAAAAATATACTATTCATTTTTCTTAACATGAAACATTCCTTTTTAAATCAGATTCCAGAGAGCGATGCCAAAAAAATGATAATATAATGCGAATAGTGCACGACACCGTTAATAAATGCATTCTCTCATCGGTGCTGTGCGTCGACTTCACAGAATAATCTCCCGATGTGATTTCTTGTCTGGTTTTTTTACTTACTTATTGCAAATTGAAGCGATCATTCAGATGACTTATACAATTTCTCTTCTTTCTTCTACGTTAATCAAAGTTACACATGGTTATTTTGTGCATTAAGAAAAAATTGCGATAGATTTTGATTCATTCTTTCAATCATGTTGATGCATGGCCTGTTTTTCATAAACTGAATCATACATTTTGCTTTTCATCATTTCAATATTCACCTTCCATCGCTTGATTGATTAATTCTATTAGGCGTCTTACCTGACTATCTGACTGGGTCTTGTATAGAATACACAAATGAAACTTGTTCTTGTATTTCTCAATTGATCACGTTCCACAGATTCAATAACCAAGATAGTAGATATTTTTGAAAATCAAACTTTTCAAACAATATCACCATTTGTCTTTACTCACCATCGAACATAGGACATGGTAAATGCTCAGTGCCGATTTTGTAAAATATTTTTAGGCACTTCATTCGTTCAATATGAAGTTAATTTTGTGCGATGATGGAATTCAGTCCGAGACTAAGATATCACTTTTGATTCCATCGAGTATCGCTTGGATCGATGGCATTCTTGAACAAATTGAATCAAACGATGATTTAGTTGTCACACGTGCAGGCTTGTGGTTGGACTCATTATCACATTTAGCTCATCGATTTTCTGATATTGTCCTTTCACTAACGATGATACATTTGAATAATCGGCTGAGTCGTGATTTGCCGATAACTAATCAATATAAATTATTTTTAAAACAACTTTGCGAACCAAACCCTACAAAATGTATGTTTACGGCTAAACAACATTTCTATTCGTAAACCTGTTCATTTTCTTTGCACATTTATTTATGGTCAAAATCGCATAATTTTCCTTTCAATGGTGAAGATATTATTAAATTTCTCAATGAAGAGTACTCAAAAATGATTCTTCTACGTAGTTACACTATAGATTTGTGGTGTTTCATTGCAGATAAATACAGATAAAATCCTAACAGTCGACTTCAGAAATATGATGAAACTATTAATTGAAATAAACATTTAGTTCATTTCGAATAGTCTATAACTGTGGTATGAGCTGATCACCCATTGGATATCTTTATTTGAAGCTGATTCTTATTATTCGTTTTTTCAACACTGGTCAAGTTTCTCTGAGAAATCCTTAATGAAAAAAAAACCTTCTGTCTGATGTTAGAAATAGATACCAGTTTTGATCTATTTCAAACCATTTACAGTATCTAAATCAAGAAAACTCGATTTAAAATTCTCGAATCATACTGAACCAGGATAGTAAGTTCTTTTCTTTTTCATTTTTTTCAACTCTTCTAATATTTTGTTAATGTAGTCATAATATGATTGGTAAATTAGGCATCATCAGCAAATATGAAAATCGAGATCGAGCAGACACGGTCACAAACGGCCATAATATTGAATTGTGTAAAGTGCTAAAATAAGAGCGTATACAATCGTTTATACTCATATACGAAGTCCGGGATCATCGCGATCTGAGAACACTACAAAATGATTTATTTAAATGATACAGGCAAGTTAAAGCTACTGTCATTAAATTTTCCTATGTTGTCTTTGATTTCAGTTGTCATCATGATCATGAAGCAACTGGCCAACAAATTTCTCCAAAGCTTAGTTCAGTTTTTCGCTAACTTTGTTATTTAAGTGGTAACTTATTCTTTGTAGAAAATAAATCCTACGTGAATATTAAAATTTTCTGTTGAGAAGATGAAAAATAACAAAGCAATGAACACGCTTACTTTATTTCTATGGATCTAGACAAATCAGTATAAGTCCCGAGGCTTTACTTTCATTTATTAGGATAATCAGAAAAAGAAAACATTTCAGAATATTGCTCCAATCACTAACATATTGTGTTAAAGATGGGAAAAATGCGTTCCATAGATGTTCATGGTCAGATTGAATCTGCAATTCTATATATTATGAAAATCAATGATAGTTATTTTGGGAGTGTGGATCAGTGTGGGTGTTCGTTTATTAAAGAAATAATTACTCATACTCAAGATATATTGTGCCATAGTCATAATTATGAAACACATTAAAAACATTAATCTTACTGCTTTCGTATTACAACTTAACAATAATCATAATTGATCAAAAAGAATAATGATTTACTAGTGACAGTTTTCTCGTACGGCTTCTATCATATCCTGACATCTTTTCATTCCCTTTCTATTCATGGCTCGAGTTTATCACGTCGCATTTTTTCTCTTACTCAAACATTGACTCACATGAGTAATATGATTGATTTTAATGCCACTCTCTGCAGAAATATTTTCACAAAGCACTTGAAAATGCAACCGGTATGCAGCAACATTTAGCTCATTTGCTTTCTGTCGATTCCCTGTGAATCGTAGACATTGACTAAAGTATGCTTCTGACACCTTGTTATTTACTTATTTACTCACTCGCAATTACGAGGCTCCTACGTAATAATATTCAACATGATGAGTTAGGACTATTGTCAACAACACTAATTAGTAAGTTTACTTATTTACTTTTGCTCCGACTATACGACGGAAGCAACTAGTAAACCCATATTCGAGTAAAACCTTTTCAAATGTTGAATTCTTCTATAGATAATCGTTCTTCATAACACGGTGTATAAAAATCAAATAGTCGAAGTTGATTCTATATTTCTTTTAAGCACTGACACTTGTTCTAATCTTAGTTGTTCTAGATGCAGTCTAAATCTACGTAAAATCAATAGCATAATAAATAATCCTGTAAGAAACATTCTTTAGACTTGAATAGACACATTCGTCTATTTTGAAACAGTTAACAGAGTGTCACGATATTGATTTTATGCAGATATTTCGCTTTCGCATCATGTAGTTTTTCTTTTCTGCGTGTAAATAACTAGAGGACATATTCGAAGAGAATGAAGAATAAAATTATTGAGATGAGTGAGTACTGCTGGTTATAAGATAGATTGCACAACTATTCATGAATTAGCGCTAGCGGAAACGAGCGGTAAAAGTATAGAAAGGGTGCTACTAGAACTTAAAGATTTGTTTGAACATAAAATTGCTCATTCAGTATGAATCGTGTATCTTACAATTTCTGAAGTGTTATCAACACTATAGACCATTTCGAAGCCTTATTTTCATCCCATAAAGTTATTCTTGAATAGGTGAAACTCATCCGAGATTCCTGCTCCCGCACTACAAAGACTTTATCGAGTCTTTACTTTTCACTAGTCGACTCATTGTTGAAAGCTCGGCATAGAATTCAGGCTTGCCATTAAATAATCGAAAATGTAAAGATGAGAAATTTGAGAAAAATTAGTTTATGATTAGGTGAGCGCGTTTCCGTAAGTTTAGTAGTCGTGGGTACGTATGGTCGAATTTTGCAACTTCTTCTGTGGCGCACATAGGTTTGTTGTACATCAACAGATTTTCAACAAAAAATCGCGAACGTCATGATCCTTTTCTTAGCAAAATTTTCTGACTACTCGAAACCCCTGTAACAAATTCTCCACTAGATATATGAATCTGAAATAGAAGCGTCGAAACACGATTACGAAGCCAAATTGTGAATGAAACGGCTTTAATATCTGGGCGGCGATTCGACCTATATTTCCTCTATTTCCTCTATTCTCAAAAACGTCCTATTTTTGTCCTATATTTTAATGAAAATTCCTATTTTTCCTATATTTTATCGAAGAAAGTAGAAAATTTCCAAAAACCTCTTAATTTTGCTATTGCCTTTAGACAAAAAAAAAACTTTAAATGTGTATAATCATATGTTTTGGACAAATTCTTGTATTATAGTGACATTTATTTTAATAGTATTTTTCCTTTCGCCTATTTAGTGGGCTGATTGAGAAATTGTTTAATACTAAGTACAAAATACAAAATAGTTCAAAGAAAAAAACATTCACAAAAT
The DNA here is from genome assembly GCA_905331475.1 of Rotaria socialis. Classification (NCBI taxonomy): domain Eukaryota; kingdom Metazoa; phylum Rotifera; class Eurotatoria; order Philodinida; family Philodinidae; genus Rotaria; species Rotaria socialis. The sequence continues at coordinate 16,593 of CAJNYU010000013.1, forward strand.
GATCATGTACTAGTTTCGGGTTTTTAGTGAGGTTTTAGTTAGATATAAAAGCTGTATATATATATACCCCTGGAAAAAATAAGTTTCGCTCTGTATTTTGAAGATACTGTTACCAAAAGAACATCTTTTTTTAAAAGGAACGACATCTTCTGAAAGCTCGTGAAATTTTACACCATCCTGTGTATATGCATTTTCATTTACACTTATTTATTACCAGAAAAAATTGATTTATGATAAAATACAAAATAAACTTGTGGAAAATAATAAGCAATAAATGCTGATTATCAGGACAATAAAATTAGGTTGAAATTTTTTGGGAAGTCATGTCCGTAATCTGAAACCTCTCCTTTAATTTATGAGAATAGTATTTGTCTTTTTCATGTATTTGTTTTTTCAAAGCTTATGATCTACTTTACTGTTATTTATCGATTTGTGAAAAACTTTTATAATGATAATGATCCTCGAATTAGCGACTTATTTCCGCAGAAAAAATTACATAAGGATCTTGACTACAGTCGAACTGTTTATAACAGCTTCATTAAAACGATTTTCGAGCAGGACAGTTAAAAAACAGCAAAACAATTCAACAGAAACTATGTATAAAACATCCTATATTTTTGTCATTTTTTATCGAAAATCCTATATTTTTGACAACCTTGATCCTCTAAGGATTCCTATATTTTTAAACAAGTGCAATCGGAGGCCAGCTTTAATATTGAAATTTTAATGACTTATATCAAATTACTGTTACGGGCATTTAGAATTTATGCAATGAGCGTTTTTGTGCATATTCTTCAAGGCCCTTGCACATAGTTTGTCCAGCATAATTCTGCCACGTATTTTCTCTAGATTACATGTTCAAACGATTATTCAAAAAAAAACCGAAGAAAGGTGATGCGTCAATCGCACCATCTTCTGCGCGACGGATTGATCCACCTCATGTCAAATGGACACATTCATGGTCAACTACTGTAATATCGAATGCATTAGCTGCATCTCCATTCAATTGTATTCCGAATGAAATTCTCTTGAGCATATTTTAATTAATGTCCGTTCCTGACCTATGCAATGTGTCACTCGTATGTCGATTGTTCAAGATGGTTGCAGATCAAGATGACATTTGGAAATTAAAATTCAATAGTTAGGGCTTTTTATTTTTTTCTAATGATTTATACGATGTTCTTTTCGAAATCTACAATAGCGTCAACCAAGTTACATTCAAAATCTTTCAAACAAACTTACATGGATTGGATGTATGAGAAATATTTACGAAATGCAGAATTAAAACGAAAATTAGCCGACATGAGGTCATTTGGCAGACTAGGATGTGTCAGATGTCCATCTCCGCCATATCCAGTTCGACCAATAGCCGATCATCCACGTGAATCTTTGGGTGGTTTTAAGCAACATCCCAATTCTTCAAAAGATATGTAAGATATTTTCATGCTTATATCACATAAACGTACGTTCGGTCATGATTGATTTTCCCTAAGTGCAATGATTCATGCTTGAGCTTTCAAAGTTAAAATGAAAAATACTGAAATATCATTCGTAAAATATCAAGTTAGTTATTATGCGAAGCTTTTGATTAATTCGTTTATCGAAATAGTATGCAATCCAAAGAAGGATAAAATGGCCACCGTGTTATAATGTGAATGGGACTAGGGTTAATTTTGGACAAAACATATAATGTCCCATTCGAGTAAATTGAAATCAATCAAATTACCATAAGGTAGTTGGTATTTCAATGAAAGGATTAAAAAAAGAACGGTTCTAATCTCTTTTTCATGTCTGATGAGTTAAAGTACGCTAACAAACTTCAGTGAGTCCTTCCAACAAACAAACATTTAGAACAACTCTTCAACGTATCTATTTCCGAAAGAAACCAAACCGAATTTCTTCGAGCTGTTCAATATTCAACAGTAGTAGCCTGCACATGGAATAATATGACGAATCACTTTTTCGGAAATTCTACGACTGAGACATTTTCCTTCGTCTCGTTGTCCCATCCAGAATTGTTAATATTTTGGTCGGTCCTAAGTAGTCGAAGTCGATAAGGTTCCATGTTCGATAATAGCTTTTTCAAGATAAACTAATCCAATTAGCGAAATCAAAACATATCAGAAACTAAAATTGAAATTTTAATAGTAAAAGCTCTTCATTACGTCTATCATATGAATTTACTGAGAATTACAAGTATGTTGGTTATAGTCTTGAAAAATTTTCTCGGGAAGATTGACAAACAATAAGCTACTTTTACAGAAATTTTCTCACGATCAAGTTTCAGTTTTGTATGGCAAAAGGTATATTGATATTTCATAATGAAAGTAAAGCTATAAGATTCTATGGAGTACGAACCGTTAACTCTTAAATTTCTTCAGCAGCATTCGATTGGCATAAATCGTGAGATAAATTCTGTTCCGTAAATAGTGAAAACGCTATTCTTTTATATAATGCTACTAGTTTCTCATTATCTCAGGACGATCGAATTGTCTGTTGATATTGGTAAAACAGCCCATCAACTCATATCAATGTTAGAAAAAGTATCGAAATTTCAAGATACACTTTTTCAGTCTGCTATATTGAAGCAAATGATAACAAGATATTATCGATTCATGCAATTAAAAGCTATTTACTTGCCCAACGTTTTGCTAGTTCCTACTCTTGATATTGAAATCATTTGGCAAACGCATTTACTTCGACCAGAAATATATCGAGCAGATTGTATACGTTTATTTCGTCAAGTCGTCGATCATTCATTGGTGACAACAGATATTCAACAATTTTTAAAAAAGCAAGCATTTATAGATACATGCCATTTTTATGAAGAACGATTCGGCGAAAAATATTGTGAATTAGCATCAAATAGAAATGCTCGAAAGTCAACATCGGAAGACTTGACAAATCCGTCCCAAGATGCTTATTCGTATTGGGATGAATCACTTTTTGAATTTACAACGAATCCCCCAAAACAATATGAAAATCCTTTTTCATTTACTGAAGCCGAAGTCATTCTTGATGGTCGTTGGCTCGATTTATGCAAATCGTTTATGCATGATTCACTGGAACAATGTCCTGTTCGTGGCTACTTTAGAGGATCACGCGAAATTAATCTTGGAAATGGACCTATGCAACGCTTAAAAAAATCTTACGAACGATTTTTATATATGGCAGCGAAATATCCATTGCAGGATAGCAACGACTTTGTGCCCCCGACATATGCGGTAAAACTTCCATCATGAAAATAACATTAGAATATTCTTGTTTTATGCATATATTTATACGGTTTTAGATAGATATCATGTGGCATGCACATATGCAAGAACCGTTGAAATATGCAGCTGACTGTCTTCGACTTGTTGGTTATATTATTTCTCATTCTCCATGGCCGATCATTGAAGACAAAAAGATGAAGAAAAAGAGAGATACAACGGATAAAATTTGGAAAGAAGAATTTCAAAGTGAAATTTCAACCGATCATCTCTATAATACTGTTGAGGAAACATATGACTGGTGAATTTGAGACATTCCATGTAAATCAATATACTTTTAATACTTTAATACTTTAATTGATCTGATTAATCAAGAAAAAACGAGACACGATACATCTTCTTAGTTCTATTTCTAATACCAGTATTCTCGAACGAGATCACTGGTGATCTTCCATTCTTTGCTCTTAATTGTGCGTAGTATTCATTAGACCGTTTTTTTCAACCAAATATCGACCTGTTATATATCCTTGAGATATGATTTATGTAACGATTACAGTTCATTTCCTATACATTATCCACTCATACGTGATCACTGTCTGCTATATAAGAAAGACTAAGATAATAACATGCACGACTAGAGATGGGTGTGGGTGCGATTGGATTTTAGACTAGTGCCCACAATTCTGCAACGAAGAAGCCACAAAGCCATTTTCTCCAACTAACGCCATTCATCTAAACAAAACTGGGAACAAGTCACTAATAGTGCAAAATAGCACCGTCTAAAGAATAAATACTGAGCAAACACCAAACTAAGAACAAACACCATAAGCGAGAACACGGCAGAACTGTTGCGAAACATCAACATACATGACTAACACATAATACACATCGAGCAAATTACAAACACGACCTATCAAACCGAAAAACGATTATTTCGATCGCAATTCACCCCGACCGAATACGCGCAACACAACAACAATCCAATAATATGATCAGAACTGCAACAAAAATGGCAGAAAATTCGAAAAAAATCAATACACAAGCGGTAAACTAAACAAAAATCTACACAAAATTAAGCATAAACTGAAAAAATTCAAGAAACCACTAAATTCTTCATCTAAGCCAAAAACGTTAACCCGTTGTGGTTTCAAATTTCAATTCTGAAGAAGAATTGTTCAACTATGCTTAGTGCTGCAATGACTGGTACGAGCAGCATCTGTTTTGAACGTTTTCGAGCAAAACCGACAAATGAATGAGGCTATATTTGGCGATGCCTGACCAACACTGGTGTTCAGTCCTGCTCGAATCGGATTTATTTGCATATGGACCGGACCTGGTTGGTTCACTCCCATGATGATATTCAGATTTCTATGCTTAGCGCTGCAATGGGTGGCGCGGGCAGCATCTGTTTTAAATGTTTTTGAGCAAAAACGACAAATGAATGAGGCTATATTTGGCGATGCCTGACCAACACTGGTGTTCAGTTCTGCTCGAATCGGATCCATTTGCATATGAACCGGGCCTGGTTGGTTCACTCCCATGATGATATTCGGATTTCTATGGTTAGTGCTGCAATGGCTGGTGAAAGAGGCTATATTTGGCGATGCCTGACCAACACTGGTGTTTAGTTCTGCTCGAATCGGATTTATTTGCATATGAACCGGGCCTGGTTGGTTCACTGGCATGATGAGGTTCGGATTTCTATGCTTAGTGCTGCAATGAGTGGTGTGGGCAGCATCTGTTTTAAACGTTTTTGAGCAATAACAACAAGTGAATGATGCTGTCTTGGTGGGCGTCTGATTGTTACTAGTCTTCAGTTTTGGTTGAATTTCATTTCTTTGGTCGTCAACAGGAGCGGATAGTTTCGCATCCTTATGTTTGCTGTTGCGATGACGCATACAAGGAGCAGTCGCTCTAAACGCCTCCGAAAATTTCGTATGGACCACTGGTGACTTCAGTGTAAGAGTACTATGTATTTGAGTTTTCTTTACTCGTTGCATTGCTGTGTTTCGACTAATTACAAGATTTGGAGGTTGCGCAATAGTAGAGAAAATAAAAACACGATAACGGCTTCTCATAGATGGCGAACAGTTGTATGTTAATTTGAATGATTTTGGAGAATGTGAAGAAGTTAGTGGGGATTCTATGATCGCGGTTTCATCTATCACAATGTTGCTTTGCTTGTGTGCTTTGGCTCGTTCTTTCTGGAGAATGCCTAATGGATTGGCTTGTGTTTCCAAAAATAAATGAGCGTGCTTGTAAATTAAATGAGTTATGAGACGCTGGTTGGATTTGAGGTCTTTTGCACATTGGCGGCAGTTATAGGATTCGCTGAAGTGAGTTGGGTAATTCGTCTTTTCCTCCAGCTGCTCGCTCATGAATGAGTTTTGGCTCAGTGGAATACCTGAAGATAAATCGATGACTGATGGGAGCGATGCGAAATGACATTCAATGAAGTGTGTTAATCGAGGACGACCGGATTTGAATTTCATGGAACATTCCCAACAGGTCAGTAGTGCCTCCTGGTCTTGCATGTTATCTTCTGTCGGGACTAGATCATTTGTGATAACTTTCGGATAATGGGAAGAGGGCAAAAGTTCAGCGTTAGTGGATAAATGCTGTTCAGCTTGTTTTCCATTAAAATGCAGACCTTGGGCAAAAGTCGACGCGATCAGTGGTGCACATGACATGCAACCGTATGAAATAGTAGAAGAGCTAGTCTTATTCTCTGCATGATTTGTCTTATGCATCATTCTTGTCGATTCGCAAAAAAAAGAATTTGATTTCATAGTTGCTGTTGACAGGGAAGATGCAGCATGATTCGCACCCACGAAGTTGTCATGAGTACTTCTCGATAGACACTTCTCTGGTTGTGAATAGTACAGTGATTTGTTTGACTCTTCTTCTGTTTGTATCTGATATCCAATAGGCAATTCTACTTTTCCCGAAACCTGAAAGAAACATACAAAGTTTGTGAAAAATGATTAGAAAGTTCGTTTCTTCATACCATTCTTTGTGTCACTAAGCTTTGATACTCAAAAGGATTAAATGAATGAATAGCCGTAACTGAATTAGAATCAAACAAATTCCCATCAAGATTTTGTGTAGATGGAACAGAGTGTTTTAGTTCTTTAAGGCATAGAAACAATTGAAGAAATATTTTGTGAAAGCGAATTACACGCTTCGAATGTTTTACTGGTTCACACATTGCCGATAAATAATTGTCATAATCGCGTTTGTACTCATTGTAAGCGTCATTATCATGATTGCACTCGTCACGAGTGAATATCCTGCAGAACCTCGGCGGTTCGCAAAGTCGGGTGTTACAATCATAGTACTTTATACTTTTTTGCTTCCGTTTTATAAGACGTTTGAAAAAATTGTTCTCTTCAATTGTACACAGAATGGGACTACTATCATAGTTCCCTGTACTGTATGAAAGAAAAGAGTCTCTTTTATTTTTCAATTGATCGTTGCGGGATAGTTCTTTTAAATTTTCATGGTAACTGTATAGACGTTGTTTCGTTTTAAGCTGGCTGACAATACGCGACAAATGTTGACTAAAGGGTTTATTGATCGCATACAGTTCTAATTTTTTGCCATAGCGCTCCATGAAACATTTGAAAACGCTTTTATACGACTGATAATTACGATACACAAGTAATACAAATGAAAATTTGAAAATTAAATCTCGAAGAAAATAGAATATATTTGAACCGGATGAATCATCTATTTGATCGTCGTAAGACGGACAAAGCGATATATTGGAATACTTCCCAAAGATTTGCTTGAGATTTTTGTACACAGGAAATTTAAAATCATTCCAAAATATACAACATTCACAGTTGGGTGGAATTTCAGAGAGATATTTTTTATGATCTTTAAAAAGACTGAGTCCATCATCGTCGCAATCAAATAAAACCAGTTGGCGATAAGTTGATGAAAAAGTCATACCACGCCTCTAGAAGAACAGTAGCATTGTTTTTATTCTGAAATAAATATATATGAAACGAAAACGTGATTTGAAATGTATTTTTATTGATTCTTTCATGTAAACAAAAATTTGGAATAAATGCTTCAATTTTTTCGTTCAGTGGCGATTGCTTTATGAAACACTTCAAACAGTAAGAAAAAGAAAAAATCAGTTTGAAAAATATTTATTTTCCAATGTTGTACCGTCAAATTAATGACAGGCAGAAAAAAGAAGTTAACAAGATGAAACGAAAGTCGATCATTTACCACAAATTGAAACCCCAGATAAATCCCTACATGATATCGACATTTGTGAATAATTAAACAACTATAATCCATTCCAGTGACCAAATAGGGACACTGATTTGGAGATTTTTCATTTTAGGAATTTTTTTTAATTACACAATATGCTGTTCAAGTCACAAACGAGCAGGATCTCTGTATTCATATACCATTCTGTGCTTATGTTTCATATAGTCGCTGTAAGATTCTGGTAACCAGAATGTAGTTACCTATATACTCTGGTTAGCGCTACAGCACCTGGTTTCAATGATAAAAGATTTTCGGTAGAAGATGGTGTTGAATTCTGATCGATAAGTCATGTCATACATTAAGAAAAACTCCCTAAATAGAACAATCCCTGAAGCGAAATCTCTATTTGGTCACCGAAATTTGTTTTTTTTCCACAAATGTGGATATAATGTAGGGATATATGTGGGGATTTCAATTTGTGGTAAATGATAATCAACCATTTCTAAAGATATAAACAAGTCATTATAAATCACAAGGCTTTATTTTCACATACTAGGGAAATCAGAAAAAGTAAAAATATCTGAATATTTCTCCAAACATTGTCTCTTATTGTCTTGAAGATGGTGCGAAATGCCTTGCATAGATGTTCATCGTCAGATTGAATCTGCAATTCCGTATCATTAAAATCAAAGCTGGTTATCAAATAACAATTGAATCTAAAATAATGAAAACGTATGTCAGACATTTTTAAACTAGATTTCTAGCTTCTAGATCATAAAAGTTCGTTTTTCTTCTATATTTGTATTATATACATATAATTTCATTGTTATATCAACCAGAGATGGCCACGGTGCGGGTTTTTCAAAATTTAAACCGAACCGAAGCCGAAATGTCTAAAACCGAACCGAACCGAAATCGAGAGAAGTTTGAGAAGCCCTGAACCGAACCGAAAAAGAAAATTCTGAAATTTCACTACAGGCAAGTAAACTACATTTTCTATATTTGAGCCTGTTCGTCTTATTCTGAATGATTGTTGTCTATTATATTTATATTAATATAGATCTAGATTCTTTTAGCTATTATTCTTTTGCCTTATTCATGTTCAAAATAGTGAAGTTCAAATAAATGTATCGTGTGGGTATGGGTATTTATTCACTCACATTCATCCACTACATCCACACCAACACCTTTAAAAACCTAAAAGTCTCTTTCCGGATCTTCAATATCGCTTTGGGTTTTTGAAGAAGCTTATTAATTAAAAATTACGAAAATAAATAGGAAACCATAGGAGTCTCTTCTGAAAACTTTGTACGCTTTGACAAAATAGAAGACCAGGAGTCTTCTAATGCGCAGGGGGTTTAATACGATTTTTCTTCTTTTCGTATTGCCGATAATATTCGTGGCTCATGTAGTATTCTTTTTCTGATCTTCATATTACCTGTAATATTCTTTGTGTATTATTCTTAAGATTTGTGAAATTTAGCTTTGTGATTTCACAAATAAATAATAAAATTATACACGGTATACGGTTATTTTAATTTTTTAATTTAATAGAGTAGGGCTAGGGTAAGGAAGAAAATTGTAGGGTAGGATAACAGAATTCATACAGTTGTTGGACGCTAGATGAAATATATCATTGGTTTCTTTACCGCATGCTTTTCTTCGGTGAAGAATGGCAAGAAAATATATGAATACTTGTATTGCTACTTGCGATATTTGCTGACTACTTGCTTGACTTTTTTCATTTCTATACACTAATTTAAATTGCATCATTTTAGCTAAGAACCGAACCGTGGCCAACTTTGATATCAACCCTCTTGAATTAAATAGATTGTACCGCGGTTATATTTCACGATTTATTTTCAATATTTTTTGTCCAGTTGTCGTGATATATAAAGTTAAAGCTCATGTCGTTCCTTATAATTAATAAAGTTATTGAATTATTCAAAGAATAACGATACCTAATTTACATTAGGAAAGTAATCATGAAAATATTCCGATAGATTCCATCGATTACCCTTTCAAATACTTCCAGCATTAATACAATTGACTCGTGTTGAATCTCTTGTAAAATTGCAAGGGACTCGTTGTAATTGGTCATAGTAACCTACAGAACACAAGCGATGAGCTGATGTATTTACTCGTTCATATTCTGGATGCCATTTTGAGTATCAACAAACAGTTCAATCTATAGCCCCAGGTCAATGATTCCGGAGGACGGATACTGTAGGAACCGGCCGGAAAGATGCGGAAAAATCACCGTATCTGGCCGGAAGGCACGGGAAAGCACTGGAAACTGGAAGCAGTATTCCAGTTGGAAGTTACCGGATTTTTTTCCTGTGGATTCCGGTCAGTTTTCTGTGTTTTACATCTGGAAGTTGATCGGAATCTACAGGAAGAAAATCCGGTANTTTCCTGTGGATTCCGGTCAGTTTTCTGTGTTTTACATCTGGAAGTTGATCGGAATCTACAGGAAGAAAATCCGGTGACTTCCAACTGGAATACTGCTTCCACTTTCCAGCGCTTTCCTGCGCTTTCCGGCCGTTTCCCGCCGTACGTCCACGACCTGGGAGAGCAATGAGTGAATTGCAATATTTTTCAATGCATAGCAAACTAAATGATTTCATTCCTTTTCCATGTGACAATACTTGAACAATAACAAGACGAAATGAGACAAAATATTTTTGTTTCATGTTAATCATATCAACTGCACATCCATCATGTAATTACACCAATAATCGCAATAAAACGACACAGTACGACCAAAAAAAGTAAGCTGATAGAAAAAAATATATTCTTTTCTCAAATGATGGAAAATTCATGTAAGTATTATGCGATTGATGATAGAATCACATACATTTCAATTAACACTTTTCTACTGTAGTTATATTTACCATGGACTCAGGACCATTTCTTGATATAATTCCGATTTTATTAGGTCATTTTGACTTACTAAGTCTGATACGTTTAGCACAAGCATGTCGTTTTTGGAAACGACGGCTTTATGGCGATTTGAAACTATGGCCAAATGTTATTGAATTACCATTCATCTGTCACATGCGTGTTTATGATTGCAAATGTCATGATACTGAAAAAACCATTCAAGTAAAATGATGGTCAGCGGTTTTACCGCCAGAAGATCCAAAAGCTTTGGAAACTATTTTGGAGAAAATGACATCGTCAGAAGAAAGTATACGACGATTTCGGCACGTCGAAAAGGTATGCCACAAGATAGAATTCACCATATTCGAAAAGTATTTCGAGAAGTCCATTGTTGCAAATGAAAATTTCCCTCATTTTTTAGGTTCTATTCAAAAACTTCATTCATACTGATGTATCATTACGATTCACTTCTCTATTATTTCCATCAATCAAAGAAATTAGTTTTGAAGGTAATTTTCTAACTATGATCGGCATTCAATATATAACTAGGAACTGTAAAAAAACTGCAGTATATTGAATTCTATGAATGTCTAAGTGTGGATGCCTCAATTGCTTGTTGTTTATTTAACACTGAAGGTCATAGGCAAAACTTAGAGCGATTCTTTACTCATGACAGTTGCTGGTCAACATGCAAAACTCAATTAAATCTTCCGGACAGTATACCATTCATGGCATTGTGCCGGCGCTGTGGGTTACCTTTTAATGAGCTCAAAAATGAAAAAGAAATGTTGCGTCTCTATCTTCCAGGAGTAAGTCATAAAATCAAACACATAGAAATATTAATACGTAAGTGCTACTGTTTTAGACATATTCTAGATATGGTCATAGTTGTTCATCATTTAATTGTTGTGGTAGTGGCATATCACAGTATGCATCGAGTTTAGAATGTCAATACTCTCATCACACAAAATGTGTGAATCTATCCTCAAAATGGTATAGTGTTTGAATTACCCGCTGGGTATGCGCAAGCACTAAAGCCGTTTTGTATTAAAATACATAAACTCGCCTGTTTTCAATTTTAGGCATCCAGAATATATGTTTCAAAAGTTTGAGCCTGATAAATTTCCATTGGTGTTTACTAGTAGACGTAATTTAAATCCATGTTACGCAGTATGGAATAAAACACAACAGCATCAAAACAAAACAAGCGAGATGAATGAATCAATTCATGTTTTTTCGGATTTTCGTTGATTTTAGTAAAATTTCTTTGTATACAAAACCTATTAAATACGTTGAGATAAATCTTAGAGTTAAAGTAAATTCCAGTAGTGTTACGAATTTTCTCCAGGATGATCATTACTGTGGTCAGAAAATTGTGCTGTTTCATTCAATTTCTTTGTATTTTCATCATGGCCCACTCATTTTGCTAACAAATAACTGTTCTTTTTTTCTCTACTACACTCTCGATTTAATGGAATTAGATCAAAATGTAAATTCTATTCCTTGCCTACTTATGTCTACACAACGAACATCGTGCACTTGTTCTTTTTTTTGCGTTCTCATTAAAACATTTGTTATACACAGGTGTACACATGGCATCCGTAAAAGTAAACAGGTCGTTATGCAGCATGTGTGGTAAAGTGCCCAGTCTATCTTTCTGTGTTGGATGTGAAAGAGTCTTTTGTACGGAGCATGTCGAACAACATCGATTAGATTTATCAAGTCTATTAGATAGAACTATTTTGGAACACGATCAATGTAAACAGAAAATAATACAATATACTGAAGAATCAAAGAGTCATCCGTTAATGAAGCAAATTGATGAATGGGAAAAACAATCAATTGAGAAAATTCAACAAGTAGCTGTCGATGCTCGAAAACAAGTACTACGTACATTTGGACTTTTTGCTTCTGATGCAATAACAATCATGAAAACTTTAACAGAAGAGTTAACCAAAGCTCAAGATAATGATAATTTTTTTGAAAAAGATCTACGACAATGGATGGATAGACTTACGAAAGTAAAAAAGGAGTTAGATAAACCGCCAACAATTAGTATTCGTAAAGGTGGAAGTGATGTTCCTTTTATTTCTAAAATCATCATTAACGTTAGTGATATCTTTGATAAATCAGCTGGCAGAATTGCTATTAAAGATGAAGGAAAACTTATTGTTAATATTGGATCCAACGGTTACGGAACAGTTCGTAGTAAAGGTGAATATTCAACAGGAAAACATCGATTTCGTTTTAAAATCGAACATAGTAGTACACATAAATGGAATTTAATTGGAATCGTTTCAAAAACTACACCCATACAAGCAACGGCATATAATACATTGACAAGTTTCGGTTGGATTGCTAATAATTTTGTTTGTTTAAATGGCAAATTATTCGCTAATCATAATGGATATAAAAGTGATATAGAAAAAAATGATATCATTGAATTACTCATTGATTGTAATAAACAAACGATTCGTTTAACAAATGAACGTACACATAATGCACACGAACTAACAGTCGATACTGCTCTATGTCCATTTCCTTGGCAAATTCAACTAAGCCTTTATTATTCAAAAGATTGTATTCGATTGTTATGGAGATAGATAATTTCGTTGCAAAGTGTCCATTAACAATAGTTTTTAAGTAAAAGTTGATGGCAAAAGTTTTTTTTTTCTAAGTGTTAAAATAATAATCAAAATTCGTTTATTTCAAGACTGAATTCGTTGAGGTAACTATCAATCTAAACTATGAAGAAAACATGAACTACCGATAAGCATCAAGAAAGAATTTTCTCAAGATAGAGATATTTCAAGACAATTGATGAGTCATTGCTAAAAGTAGCAAGATTTATTCGTCTGTTCTGTTTGCTTGACTCGTTGACGAAAGGTCGTCATTATATTATATTGACAAAACTGTGTTTTTATTTTTGTCCTTCATCATATTATTTAACAAGATAAGTGTGTTTCTCATAAAAAGTAATCACAATAAAAAGCAAGCCAGTTAAACTATAACAACCGGGAAAAAAAAACTAATCGGCAGATAATGAACTCACTGACGAAATTCGAAGATCTATCGGATGAAATTATTATTTCAATAATCGAATATTTATCATTAGAAGATTCAATTTCAATATTTAAGGACTTGAATGCTCGCTTAACATGTATAATGTTCGATCATCCATGGACACACCATCGGCTTAATATTCAAATCATCGATGACAAAACTCTTCAGAGTAAACTTGATTTTATTGAAACTATGAAATTAGTCACAAGAGTTTCATCAATTAAAATTCGTCCGTTTAGTATTTATCGTAGCATTCAAACATTCAATCAATACAAACCATTGCATAATTTTACCAATCTACAAACTCTATCGTTGAATAATATTACTCTTGAAGAAGTAGGTTTATTTAATTTTCGATTAAGAATTTGAATTTACGATTCACATCAGTTAGATGCATAGAGACAAATGCTTGAGTTTTTCAACAGTCCTCATAAACCAATACGAACATGTTAAATTATGTCGAGTGATTCACAATAATACGTCATAGTACTGTCTATTTTCTCTTCCTTTTTTACCTAAAAATAGTCATCAAAGCGCGTATATATATCAATAGCTGATTAATTATTCCGACAAGAGTTTGGTTCGTTGTAGTATTACTAAATCATAGTTTATTGTCAAAGTTTAAAATCATATCTCAATAAGTATGTATTTTTTAGGCCGAAAGTATATTCACCACAGAATGTTTATCCCAATTAGTTCATCTAACGCGTCTGTTCATCAAATTCTCGTTTGGCATTGAACAAAATAATTATTGTTCGCGATTTGAATGTCTTATTTCAAAGATTCTCATTCATTCATCTCTGCAATATGTTACTATTCATTCTGCTCGACCTCTTGAGTTTACACTATTACAATTACCATCTTCGATAGTATATCTCAAAATTGATTACTGCAGTTTACAAAGCTTGTATAGGCTGTTCGAATTTACGCCTTGTCTTCGTCATCTAACAGCCACGATTGTTATAGAGAATGAATCAAACAATCAACAATTATCAATCCCTTCGTCGCTTACTTCGCTTACACTAATAGGAAATATTCCTATTTTCGATGATCTGATTGATTTCTTACGAAATTTTTCCAATTTACAACAATTAAATATTGTTTCATTTTCAATTATTGAACCACTAACTGATACATCATTTTGGTTTGAATTCATTGCAGAATATTTACCTTCGTTGACTAAATTTAAACGAGAATCGAATGTAGCTGCGGCAAATATTGCTGCATATATAGAATCATTTCATTGGCCGAATCGATGGCAATTGAGAGAGACAAGTGTTCCGAACGGTTCAAATTGTTCTCGCATTACAATTGTTAATACTAGATATTGACGTTTTCAACAATCAATTTGAATACTTCTATAGCTAAAATAATAATATTAACTATTTAGAACTTCTAGAAAAAATTTATCTCACATTTTTAATAAAATTTAATAAATATTTGAGCGATTTTTCAAAAGAAAAAAAACTTCTATGAACAAATATTTCATAATGAAATAGACGACGAAATTCATAATTATACACCTTGAATGTCTCGACGTGAAAAAGAAAGTTTGTTTTTAATCAATAATTTTTGTTATTTTATTGATCAATATTTTTAATTTTGCCATCAATACTAACCTTAGTTAATTATACCTTGAATTCACATACTCATTATAGACTACATTAACAATTCTCAATGATAGCCAACAATATTAATTTATGATGTCTGTCCTGTTTTTTTCATTTTCTCATTTCGATTATAAATGGTTTAAACCTTGAAAAATAAATCATCAAATTTACATGTGTAACAATTAAAACAACAACTCATTGAAAATAACAACAGGGCTTAAAAACATATTCAATTATTAGCAGACTAAGAATGTCGTGGCGGCTCAAAGAACTAGCGCGATCATCAAGTTTGACAATGATTAAATTAGCCATTTTTCTATTTAAAGTTACACCCTTATCCTCCCCCCCCCCCCCCCATCTTCCCTACATTTTTTTCTATTTTATTCAGCCTTCATCATCGTCTTTTATACGCATCCATGCATATATAACCAACATCAATAACAGTAAGCACTAAGTTTCTTTTTCTCTTTTTCATTGAGCAAATCAAGTTATATTAAACAATCAGATATAAATGTTCTATATACCAATGCATTTGAAATTGATTCGTATCACCTCCGATCATACGCATGCACATCAACCAGTATTTACCTTCAACGTACTTTTCAAACCAAATATCTATTTCATATTGGAAAGAACAAGCAAGTAGTAAAAAGAAAATATATATATGTATAATATATATAAATATACATAGACATATTCGGTACTGATTATATTTAACAAAAGAATAAATATCGTTAAATATATCTCAGGTATCGAATTAGCTCGATGATGTACACATCTTTGTCTCTTGTTACCCTTTTAAAATAACACAAAAGACAATGAAATAACGATGATGAACACCATCGGTAACATATAGTCTGTAGATAAAGGTGTCAATTGTCATATCCATATTATATAATAATAGTTGAGGAACTCTCTTTCTCTCTCTCTCTCTCGTCATCATCATTCAAATGGTTAAAGTGACTTGCTGATTTTCTTTTTCTTTTGACCTAACAATGTATGTATAAATAAAATCGAGAGCGACCAATTCGCCAGTAATATCGACCTCGATGTGCTTATTCTCTATGTGATTCGTTCGAATAATATTCAACAAGCAAGAAAAAGGGCAGTGCAACAAGAATATACTTATGTAATGAACGCTTCCTTTTTTGTCGCTGTTATTGCCCTGTTTAAGCTCCCATTCGCTTGATCATCATGATAGAACACTAACCACGACAATCGCTTGTCGTTTATGTTATTGAAAAATACGTACAGGGGTTCTTTTTTTTGCTTTCTTTCACTTTTTCTTGACCATTATGTCATCTGTATGTTTATATATATACACATATTTAAGTTTTTTCTTCTTCTTTTTTTCTCACTGTAATAGTCCACTGTTGAAAATATAATTAAAAAAACTGATCAGGTTACTCTACGATGATGAGTATGTACTTGATCATTATTTTTACCTTATAGTGAATCTCACTCATTTTTGTTTATCTAGATTTATATAAAGTATAAAATATCGCTGTGTTTTTTTTTCGCATATTCTTCATCAATATTTATATGGAATAAGAAAGTAATTTTAAACCATAGTAGAGACACTTCAATCAAACAAAAAAAAATATATAAATATATAAACAGTTCAGACAGTTACGTGTCATAATAAAATACTTAACATAATAAAATTCTCTTTGTCAACGATAAGATTAAACATCACGACAAATACCGCTTATGCTTTGCTTGTCTAAGCCTAGACAATGGTTAAAGATTAATTAACGATAATATTGTTCGCTAATGTATTAGAGATCTTATTATCAATACTAATCGTGTTATTGTGATTGAATAATAGTAGTTAAAAGAAAATATCTAATATCAGTTAAAATCTCTCTGCCTATTATTTGTATTCTTTATTGCAAATTAAGATCAATATCTTATCGTATATTCCTTGCTACTCACTCCACATTTACGTATATATCAGTTGCTGTCATTTCTACTTCATGGTACACATATTACGTTAAATTTACCTTTCAGATTTTTATTATTTCGTTATATATATATATATATTTGTAAAAGATATAAAAAAATGAAATTCTCTGAATTTACTAAAAATGATACAAATGTATTCATTGATGAATGCGAAGAAATATCATGTTTACCAGAAAATTATCATTCATCTATTCCACGTCATAATTCAAGACAAGAACATGAACTATGTTCATTAGATAATAAATCATTATCACCTTCCGAGTATATTTATGCTGAAATTGTTAAAGCTATGGGAAATAATGAATTTATTGAAGACAAACGTTTACTCAAACGAGCTAGTTGGGGTCCCAATGAACAACAACAAACATATGGTTTGCCACCAACTGGCAAACAAAATTATGCTGATCATTTAAAAATAAATAAAAGTTCGAACCGAGTACGCATGCGATCGAAACCAACAAGGAATTATCAATTAGAACAACCGAATCGAATGTCTCTTCAAGGACCTGTTTCATATAGTGAAAAATATGATCAATTTGTAGTTAATAAAGTTTCAAATCAAGTCGCGGTAAGAAGTTTTCTCTTGATATTTGATTTAACGAACGATTTCATGTTAACATACATAAATAGTAATACCTGATGTTAATGAAAGTACGGTTGCATAAGAAGAATGGCTTTTACTTTTTTCTCTCTCTCTCTCTCTCTCTCTCTCTCAGTATTTCTCACTTGAAATATAACATAAATAAAATGATTTATTTAACCGATCTAGAATCGTAATGGAAGCCTGTCAAATGAACGTCGTGATCTATCACCAAGCCCATCACTATCTTCAATCGATTCAATGTGGCAAAATCGAACACGTTCTTCGCCTTCATTTGATAATAATGATCTTATAAGTGACACATCTACCGCATCATCATTGAATACGATTACATCGTTAACTTCAATTCTATCTGCACGCCAAAAAAGTCCTATTCGTGAATATATTTGTTCGCCGAGAACACGTTCATCGCTACATGAATATCAACAAAAAGATTTAAATCATATCGATTGCAAAATTTTGTCACCAGTACTAAATACAAAGACCATTGCTGCTTCGTCGACTCCAATTTCCTCTTTGCCATCGTCATCCTTCCCTTCTCCATCATCATCATCTACCGATTTCACATGGCCTAAAGGTCATGGTGAACCATCGTCATCACCATCTCCCGTAGAATCAACTTTAAATCAATGCACAGACTTTACTTTGCAAACACCAACAACTGATGCATCTCTAGATGACAGTGGTCATCCAACAACACCAACAACAGCAACGAAAGCGCATAGTCTAATGAATATGTCAATGTCGTCTAATCGTTATAATAATCAAACATATTCGTCGAATCCTATCATGACATCAATACCGCCAATGACAAATAGTAATGATGGATTAAGGCAACAACAAGAACAAATAAAGTCGTAAGTGAATTTCACATTAACCTGTGTCTATGTTTACTTTTTCTCTTATGGAAATCTAATGGAGAAAAAAAAAGATATGACATTATAGTTTCATGCGTTCATATAAATATAAGTATTTTCTTTTTACTATTTTTCTATAGCAGAATTGCTGGCGGTAGCTGTTTAAAATCACAAAACAAACCAAATAATAATAATAACAATAAAACAAAGAAGTCTGTTCATTTCGATTGGCATTCGCCTAAAGAGATTCGATCAATATCACCATCAACACATTGTAATTATCGACCATCGGTCACAGTTACGTCTTCATCGTTGTCTATCGGGAATATTGACGGTGATAATGACATACAAACGAAGAAAAACTATGGTGAGAAAGCAGTAGAACAAGAAAAAGAAAAAATTGAAACAACGAGAAGGACAATCAACACTACTTCTCCATTGTCCACAAATACAATTCATCGTTCTTTTTCTCTCTCGCCATCACCATTTTTGAAAGAAGAGAATAACGATAGTCGAAGACACAGACAAGAAAATGTCGAGCATCTAAATTGCACTACTACTAGTAGTGGACGAGCAACAACTGCTGCTACTCACCTTCATTACAACGCTAACGCCGCTACAGTCACTTTCAATGACGGCAATCAAAAAATCTTGCCAACAAAAGAGCCAAATGGCACGAACAGTTTTAATACAAGTATGAATGTCATTTTCTGTTGTTTTTTTTTCTTGATAAATAATCTACAATGAAATTATCTTTCATTATGCTTGTTAGATGGAAATAATTTAACCTATTCATCGCTTGATAAACAGATGCCTTTAAATAGTTTACTCGTTAAAACATCCACACTTAATCCATCAACAACAGCAACAAAAAAAACTTTTATGGGCACTGGCGGATTTTTTAGTTTTATTAATCGATCAAATAATAGTAATCAAAATAATTCATCATCGAATAATGAAAACAAACAATTAAAACGTACATCATCTACTCAACAAAAATCTAAACAACATAAAGCAGATCCCAATAAACGTCTTAGTGCTGATATTGATACTCTTCGGTCTTCATCTTCAGTATCGGCAAGTAACCTATCGAAAGAAGATATCGAGAAGGTTACAAAGAATTACCACGCAGAACGACAATCGACGATAGACAACAATACTACTACTACTACCAATAGTCGTACTTCTAGTAATACCAGTAAGTATATTCAAGAAGGCCAATAAAAGAGTTTACTATGATGACATGTTCGTGAGTAGGTGGAGAGTATCTCAAGGTTCTTTTCTTTTTCTGCTTCATATAATCGCCATTTAGATTCATCTATCCCGCTGTGTACAAATACTAAAATGAATAGAAGTTCAACATCAATGTCAATGAATCCTACGACGATAACCGTAAAATCTGACGAAGGAGATTCATTGAATAATGGTCTTCTATTTCAACCAAGTCACTCAATAGAAAGAGAACCATTCTTTCTTTCTCCATTAAAATCATTGCCGAATAATGATGAGTCGCCGTCGTCATCATCATCGATTGGTAAGATGATGCAAACATCGACACTTACCATTTCTAACCCTCCACAATATCATTATTATCTATATCCACCACCACTATCGTCTTCATCATCGTCGTCGATACCAAAAAAGAATTTAACAACAAATCGTTCCGTGTCAAATGTTAGCATGAATAGTATTAGTACCAATTCAACATCATCAAATACGTCTTATGAATCTCAAACACATGATTCTGAGGATGATATAGTATCATATTCAATAAATAATCAAAGCAAATTTCATCATATTAAATCAATTTCAAATACAAAGCCTGTTATACTTTCTGATTCAGTACAAGCATTTTGGCCACCACCATCTGCATTGAAAAATAGCCCTGAGCAAATACTAATCTCATCCATTGCTGCACACGTAAGTTCATTAGAAGTACACGTGACCATTATTTTCTTGTTTGAATAAAATCATTCAATTCCTTTGCATTTCTAAACTTGTAATATAAACTCATCAAATCGAGATTTTTTTTAATGAGAAAATAGCACAGCTGTGAACATCTGTTCTTTTCAAATATACATAGTACGTAGAAATTTTGTTTGTCCACTGTATTTAGAGCAAACATTCCAATTCAATCAAACACAAACAATCGGAATCGGTTCTAGCACAAAATAATGTTATTAGGTATGTGTCACATATTCATTATGTTCTATAAATCGAGCAAACATTGCATACAAATGATTAGAAACCTTCCTTAACTTTCTTTTCCCCCTTTTTTTTCTATCGTGTACTGTTGTATATATAAAAAAGCAAAACGAGTATTTAATTCTAGTTCGACGACCTATAACAATGATTCATCATCGATAAGCAATCGTAATCAAACAGATGCTTTACCACCTACAACATCATTATTGTTGAATAATAAGCAAGAAGCTCGAATTTATTCGGAGAAAAATTCATTCGCTAATGGATGCTTACGAATAGGTATGAGCTTTTTTTCTTTATTGATTTTCAGTTATTGTTTGATTTATGGCATGCTAATCGATATTATCAATGAATAATACTCGATAGGAATTCTATTTTACCTTCAGCATATTTTCCTATTAGCAGCTATAAATAGGAAAAATGAGTTATTTTGTTTTTTTGTACTACAAGTTGAAAACAACAAAGAAAGTTAAGACACTATTTAAACCTCTAAAATTTCAGATGTATCACTTGACGATGCTCGTATTTTTATGAGTGAGCGCTTACCTTATCAAGTCCTCATGTTTCAATATTTTATTGTAAAAAAATATTTTCATAGTTCAAATAAATCGACTGTTTTCTGTCAGTGAATATTGATACCTATTCTATGAGATTATATAGTTTACCAAATATTGTGATAGTCAATATTTGATAAAATAACTTCATCATTAGCTGACGAAGTTTCGAATTCCGAGAGAAGAAACTAAATTTTGTTGTTTTCCTCATTTGTAAAATGATCTTTGCTTTTTTCCTTTCTCGTGCCATCGAGTTTTAATTAAAAAATAAAATGTGACTCATAAAATTGATGAAGAAAAGACAAAACATACCGTTTTTTTTCTTCTTTTTCTCTTCCATCGATGCTTTACTTCATTCAAGGGAAAAAAGGAATATTTACCTATGAAAAAAGCTTAAAAGGTACTGTTTTGTTTTCTTTCTCTTTGATATCTTAGTATTTAGTAAATCCACCGTATTCGTCATTTTTTTTCTCTTTTGTTACAAAAACTAAGTTATAGCTATAAAACAAAAAAAACGCCAGAGAAACTGATACGAAAGAAACAAATATGTTTATCACTTTCATTTTATCGCCTTAATAAATATGTTTCTTAACCAATAAACTTGTTCTTTTATTTTATTTTATTTTACATATGTCTGCGTTTGATAGATAGATATAAGAATGTTAGGACATTTCTTGTTTGTTGTTTTATTTTGATTTATTCAAAAAAAAAATTAAATTCTTCTCTTTAGCAGCTGACACTTCTCTTGAAGATACTCAAGCATCCTATAGTGAACGTTTGCGTGAAAAATCTCGTTCAATAAAAACAACAAATCAACTATTAGCAATGGATATTAACAATTCATTATCTCGATCACGATCAAAAGATTTGCTCGATAATCAATTCGAAAATGCTAATTCATCGAATAGAACTATTTTACGACCAAAATCAGTTAGTCAAGTACGTGTACAAGCACTACTTTCACCTATTCGTCAAGAAACAGCGGAGGATTTCCAATCGAAACGACAATTTTTTGAAAATCGTACTTATGCAGATTATACTCCAACATCGACAAATAATAAAACTTATACGATATTGCCTACAAATCCAACAGTGAACAACAATAATTATCAAAATTACGTAACAAAGTAAGAAAAATATTTTGTCTAGTTTCTACTAATCCTATTGAAACCTTCATTTGACGATATAGAGTTCTCTGAGTATTATATTTATATGTAAGGTTTTTGATATGACGCAAATTCGAGAAGAATTTATATGATCTAATCATGTCATTGGATAAGTGATGCTCACAACGCAATAGAAGGAGATTCCTATATGAATGAGTTCATTTTGTGAAAATCTCTGGTTACAAAAAGATTAGAAACTTTGTAAGTTTAATTTACAATTTATTTATAAATACAAATTATTGGAACAATTTGTTCTTGTATTAACCGAGACGACTGATTAGATTTCTTTTTTTCTTTTTAGTTAAAACGGCTTCTGAAAGATGAGAATTTTTCTTCTTCGTAAATAAATCGATTTCTCGTTTTGCTTGTTTTTCAATCAGCCAAAGAAAATTAAATTTGCCGTTTATTTTCATATTAGAGGATATGTAATTGTAAAGAACATATCCATTATTGGACAAAGTAGAACCGATCAGCTGTTCTATTACAAAGAGAATAATATATTATTATTTTCACATTATCATGAGACGCTCACTGCGTCAGATGTTTCTTTTTCCTATTAATTTTGAATACAGAATTACACAGCTAATATGCAGATGACAAATAGATTTTTATTGAATGTTTTGAGTATTTGTGTCAACATTTCAAAATGACAACTTCATCTAAATAACAGCAACATAGATCTGACAATGTCATTATCAAGTGTTTCTTTTTTATTTGAATCGGTCAACTAGAGTTTTTTATTTTATTAATCAATTCAAGTATCAGTTGCATTTTATTTTCTTTTTACGGCTATTACAATTCATGTTTCTTCATTCTCGATTCAATACAGATTTAGGTTGTCAAAAAAATTTATAACTTAGTTTAAATTGAAGCAAAACGATAATAATCGTATTATTATTGTGAAGGGAGACTTCGTGTTGTTATCTCAAATCTTGTGTTTGTCTTTAAGAAATAAACTGCATTTTTTATGAGGAAATCAAATGTTAATTATTACTGATAGCATTTTTATGGGCTTGCCATCGTGCGCTGTTTGATATTGATAGCTTAGGTCTAAGTTACGAAGTTACTCCGTTATCAGCCATTTGCTTGTCTGCTATAAGTATTATTCTATTTCTAATGACGAAGATAAATTATTCACGTGCAAAGTGGAAGAGAACGTATATGCCGACGACGAGCTTAACAGCCAAACGGTAGAGGCTACACATGTAGGATGAGGTCACAGGAAATTAGAAGAATCCTTCAGAACTACAAAAGTTTATCATACTTATCTTTTTCTGATTGTCCTGTATGTTGATTACAGCTGTATATTGTGTTCCTATACTAATCTAACTAGAATGTTATATTGATCTAGCGAATACAATCAATGCTTCTAAATATAGACTTTAACAATTATATTTTTGATTGTTTTTGACACGAACGGTATTGTTTTCGCTATTCGTATTCGTATTATGATGTTTACCTGAAGCATTTTGTGTATAGTGAAAAAATTAATTTTGACTCAAAATTAGAAATCGAATATTTTTCCAAATCTCCTAGAAGAATTAAAAACAGTTAAAAATACACACGAATAAATAGAATCAGAAAAATCTACTTATACATATATAGTATTTTATACAAACTGTAAAATAAATATATCAATATTGTTAGTTAGGATTATAATCAAATCAGTAGAATTTATAAATCGAAATATTAAATATAGGAAGAAAAACAATAAACAGTATTTCAATTTTCTTCAGCAAGTTCATATAGTTTAGTTAAAAACAATTGTTTTTCCCACGATTGTCGCATGGCTGATGATGTGGTAGTTGTCGATGTTATATTAGTCATATTAGTTGTATTGCCAGATGTTGTTGAATCAGTTGATGTTAACGTTGTTGCTGTTGTTGTTGTCAAAGCAATAGGATAGGGTTTAATAAGAACGAATATTAAATAAATTAATGCTTGTAAAAATAAGATACATATCGTTAAATTAACAAACCAAAGTTTTTCAGCTAGAAGAATTCGTCGTTTAAAAAATAGATAAATACATACAACAAAAAATATTGATGAAACTAAACTAATTATAATAATATAAAATTTTTTTTCATCATGAGCCTTTACAATTGCACATATGATTGATCCTAAACACACTAAGCCGGAAACAAAAAGAAATAAACGTGTATAACGTTCGTATACGGGACTGACATCGTAATACAGAGGATCACTTGCAGCATTTGAGTTAGACATGACTAAAAGAATGGCGCACGTGAAATGTGTTATCTCATGTTTATCATTTTTGTTAAAAAAGATATTTACAAAAATGATTTTGTCATGTAGCCAACAAGCTTCTCCTGACTCAATGATAAGAACAACAAAATATTTTGATAGTTTCTCAAATCAAGTACCAGTCCAACCCAATATGTATAAAAAACCAGTCCGAGTCGTTAAAGCAGTACAACGTTCAGCGCAAACGCCACCGATAAACGAATTGAAAAGTTCGCTGCCAACAAAAATGAATTCTGAAAATGATTTAAGAAAGGTTCTCTCGCCGAATTCAAATGTATCTAATATAAACAAGGAACAACACCGTAGTTCTGATTATATTAGAAATTTGTTTCCCATACCTGATCATCTTAAACGACATCGTTCAAGACAAAATTCAGCAAACAATAATGCCAATGATATGCAGAAAAGCTCGAATGATAATATTCGACAAACGGTAATAAAATTAAAACTTAATTTAAATAAAATATCATTGTGAATTTGTTTTCAGCAGGAAGATTTACTGTTAAATTTGAGAAGAACTTTAGATATGTTACAAACAAATCAAAGAATAGTCAAGGATGAAACTGAAATAAATGCAATCCTTGGTACAAAAGTATGAATAGAAAAAACAACAAGAGAACAGAAAGATTCTATTGATTTTTTATTTATGCATTTTTTAGTTAATTAATCTACTCGAAGCAAAAGCTGAATTAAATGAAATCGAAAAAGTCAAATTACATATCAGTGAAATTGATACAATTACATCAATTCTTCTCAAACTTAGTTGTCGATTAGCTAAAGTCGAGAATGATTTATTGATGATTACAAATGATAACGCTCAGACAAAGGTAAATTCTATAAGGATGCATTTATTTTTGCTTTTAAATTTTCAAGAAGAAAAAATGAATCAATACACTAAGACGACAAGGCTGCATCTTTTTTTTTTCTTTTTACTGAAGACAGAAATATTTATCTAATGACAGTTATACCGTTAAGAAAAACACTTGTACAAGAGTCGGAATTATTTTATGAGCTTTTCTATTTACTATTCGAAATCTAAACAAATTTTTGTCATGCAAAACTTCCAAACTGGTCCAACTATGCTAGTTGATCTTTCACTAGGTTGACAGTCAAAACGTGACTAAAACGAACTTAACTTCAGAATCAAACAAGCTGCCGCACTTGATAGTATTCTCTTATATTTATTCAGTACGATGTTTATTCATTTCATTTCATTGCAGGCAAGTTTACTGGAACGACGTGAAAAAATTCAACAAAAACATGATGAAGCAAAATCATTAAAAGATGGTATTGATCGTCGTAGTCGTTTAGTAACAAATATTCTTCGAAAATACTTTTCTGATGAACAATATGATGAGTATGATCATTTCATACGAATGAAATCAGCATTATTAATTGATACAAAAGATATTGAAGAAAATACTGCATTTATTCAAAAACAAATCGATATTTTACTTAACCCATCATCATCATCAGTTGTAAATAATCAACAATATTCATCAACATCATCAATATCTCTTTTTGAAACTTTGCCGCGATCAAATTCAATAAGTTCATCAGCATCACATAAAATCGATAATTTACAAACAAACTATTTTAATTCTATATCGGCCACGGCCTAGTCAGTCGTCTTTTTATTTCTCTTTTACTCAATACATATTTATTTTTTAAAATATTATTCAAACATCAAACTATGTTTTTTTTTCTTTTTTTCGCGTGAGAGAGAGAGAGAGAGTGAGAGCAAACATATATAAATATAGTGAACAATTTGTATTTGTATTGTTTTTGTTCTTTTTTTTTGTTTTCGATATTGACCGGTTTTCTTTATAGATGTTGTGCGTAAATAAAATTCATGGATTTTAATATGGGATGCGAATTAAGACGTTTTATATCGGTATAACCATTGTTTTCATTCAGTGATAATAGTTAAAAAAATTTAGAAGATAATTAATGGAGATAGTTGATGATCCGCTATGAAAATTAATGAAATATGTCTTGTCATTAAGTAAATAGATACAGGATAGCTATACATGCTAGCCTAATCGTAACAAATATTACTCAAAATATGATGGTTCGATTCTAGGCAGCAGAAAGAAACTCGAATATATTAACAAGACTATACAATATGTGTGTCATATCCATGTAACTCTTTGTTTAGAAAAGACTGAATGAACTTTATTGTTGTTGACAAAAGTTATCAAGACATCTCTGTTTATGATCGCATTGCCATTTTTTGATTATAATGACTAACGAGCGAACCTCCTGAGACTTCCTTCCGATTTAAGTGACTTTTGTTTACGGATATGGCATTTTATTCTATTAAAAAATCTATTGTTGAGGCTTGGGTGACCTGTGCAATTCATAATTTATCTCTTTGTCAGACATCTATATAGAACTTAAAATATTTCCTTATTGAAACGACTGACTTTTGAAGGTCTCATATATAACCGTGTATGCGCGTGTGCGTGAAGAGTTGAAAGGCTTCATATCTCTTGAGTTATAAGATTAACCATAATAGAGGCAAATATCGTGAAGAGTTTTTTCTTCATAGCGTTCATAGTTTAAACATATTCACTCATTCAAATTCGAATATATTTATTTAAGCTATTGCATGTGTGATCTTCAAATGGAAATGAGTTTTATTGCATAACGAATTTTATCTAAAAATTTCCAGTCCTACAGAGGTCTCTGGTAAAAATTGATAGTAAAACATCAATTTTACTTTTCAATACACTATAATGTAGTATCTAAAGATAAAAAATATGATTTGAAATAGTTTAAGTGAAAACATGTCAAGATATTCTTTCACAAAACATTATTGATCGTTTCGCTTCTTCGAATAATCCAATAAAGAAGCGCATTAAATCATTTTCAACCGATGATAATCATATCTGTCAAATATTCCAACGAATAGAATGCATACTAAACTATTTGTTAGTCTGAAGTAGTTGGTACTGATTAAAATGAATAAATCAAATGTTAATTTCAGATTTATCTACATAATTAAATCAACTGAAATATCTTCAATATAGAAACAAAGTTCCGATTGAAGAATTGGAGAGAAGCCAAAGTAGAATTTGAACTTTCGATATTTAAATAATATCATTTAATATCAATTATTTCTGCAAATAACAAAAAAGAAACTTGCATTTAATTATAGAAGAAAAACAAATTTATCTTTATGTCAAACACTTAAGTTAAATCTTCTTTGCATTTATTTTGAATAAATTATTCTTTAAGGCGATATTCATTTTATTCGTAAGTAAACGAAATAAATAGACTAAAGAATGATGACTGAGAATTTGATATAGCTATATATGTTTCGAACCACAAAGAAAAATGAGAATAAGCACCGCATTAATTCTATTGAAAACATTAGTTCAATGCTTAGAAGAAGAATAAACTTATAATGGAATAACAAGAACCATGTTTAGTTTTTAGTTAGCAATCTTTATTTCTGTTAGACAAAATACTATTGAGATTAACCAATGACGACTTCCTGAATAACCATCAATCAATCATTACGTGCAGAATATTCAATGCATAGATTTGCTTGAGTTAATCATCAAACAAATGAGGTAGAAAATACCATTTGACTTGCCGACTGAATATAATCATCAAACAATCATTCATGAATATTTATTTTAATATTTCATTCTTTAGTACTCATTAAAAGTCCATTACCAAACTGTATAGAATATCTTAAATAAAAGAACGCATTTTGAAAGTGTTAAAATTCAAAGTTGATACGAGATATTGTTTGTCAAAACTAATAAGCTTTATCATCCACTAATCGCCTTCTTAATTGTCGACATAAGATGTTGAAATTAGATAACACATAATCTATTGACATTCATAGAGTTCAAAATTTTACAACATATAAAGTTCTGATATTATCAAATGAAAGATGATAATCGATGACATTTGTTCAGCAAAATATATAAATAATAAACTTTTATTTGCCAATCAAGCAGATGTGAACTGTTGAGTCGATATCACTTGTAAAACTCCATCTGTCTTTTCTTTTGGTTGCTGTCAATAGAACAAAAAAAGAAAAAGAAGAGAAGCAAAAAACTCATCAACATTAATATTTCTTTCAAGTCGATCAACAGAATATCATTTGATGCATTGTTTTTCTTTATATAAACTATTATAATATGTTCGCATGCTTTGAACTATTCCATTTCTTGAGTAAATCAAGATCAAAAAAAGGAAAATTTGATCACGAACATCATACACATTACAAGAAAATGGATAAATTTCATGTTAACAAATCTATCGCGTTTTAATGACAAAACAAAAGGAAGCGTGCTTCCTGTAGGTATGAACTAAATGGAAAATATAATTCTAGAATTGCATAAATATATCCTTCCGGCAGATAGACTATCGTAGATTCTTGATTGATACTTCCGTAGAATTCTATTAGCAACAAACGTTTTTTAATTGTACCTATAGTTCACATATTCGTTTGATTTTTTTTTTCGTTGGTTGAGCTCTTTTTTTTTTGTTAGTGTCATACTGTGACCGACGAAAAGTATATAGGCGATATCCCGACAAAGGACCACTCCCTTCGTGAGTGCCAATGTGTATGTGTTTGATGATGGTGTCAAATATGCAAATATGAATTAATTCTCTCTTTTATGCTCATGATCGGGCGATTGTATAGCATACCGATTTCTTTGCATATATCAGTATAATTTAAACGAGCGTCATTCAGTTTTCGATAAGATCTAATCATTAAAAAAAAAGCTCGCCTATCTCAACCGGGGTTTCATATATATATATATATATATATAGTATCAAAATTATTGCATTTCTATTGATATAGGCACAGATTTCGAAGGTGATTGATGGTATATTAAACCCACAAGTGAATTCAAACAGCTATTTGTTTTCTAGTTGACAGCTGGCGTCATGTAGAAAAGTGGAATTATTAAACAATTGACATGTAAAGTAGTTGGGAGTGGATTAAGAATTTGTGACCAGCTTGATGAGAATATATATGCAATATAGAAGAGAAAGTAGAGAATTTTAATTTATACATGCTATATACATATCAATAGATGACAAAACTAATAATGCCAATAGTAATGGGCTTATAGAATCTTATATTTTGTCGTGATATTCGATAGATGATGCTCTTTAATACATATGTTAAATGAGTATAAAGAAAACGAAATCCCCGATTTCCACTTTATTTTTTTTTATTGTCAATGTGATCTCTATTTGATTTACTGTTCGCCAATTGAAACTTAATCAAGAGAAAGAAAAATCTCATTTCCAACTGTTTACCTAAATCATTAATATAATTTCTTCGAGCATATTGACAAAAAACGAATAAATTGTCAAGATAATTCTGTCAATAGTCTACTTCTCGTCGGTTTCTTTTTTATGATTGTAACTATATTAATAAAAATAAAGAAGCACAATTCGAGGCATGTATAAGAGAGAGGGGTGAAGGAGTACTCTTTTTTCTTTCTTCTTCTTTTTCTTTTTCTTTTTCTTCTTCTTCTTCTCTCAGTCAATCAGTAATTAACCTGTATATTAATGACAAGTGGTGTGTTTGTTACCTACGAATGTATATGTCTATTTTCAAAGAGAATCATTAGTAAACAGACATGATGAATTTGATACGAATACTATGATTAATTGAATAGCAAGTCAGCACGTAGTTGCTGCGTGAATTCATTTGTAATATAAAAGAACTCATATTATTGAGAAAAACGAATGTCTGTCATTATTTATAAGGATAGAACAAACAACGAGCAATGTTTATAGATTAATTCGAGAATGTATTAATGTTTTTAGTTGTCTATTACAATAACCAGCTGACAAGATCAATTTGTTCTTTGTCAAAAATCGTGTTTAATATCAGCTGCAATTGTTCTCGTCGTCTGTCATTTTGTATCAAGAGAGTGATAATGAGTTTTTCTCTTTTTTTTTGTCTATCAATTGAAACATATCGACTATATGGAAAATAGGAATGCAACAAAGGGGAAAAGGAGGCTCGCTTTTTTTTGCATTGTATTTTAATGATGAACACTTCACGACACATGTGTGATCGATAGCCGAGGGCTTTGGTTCATCCTATGTAACATGCATGCATACAATCGAGAAATCTTTTATGCCGAATTCACATCATTATCGCGAACAGCATATACCACCCCAAGCACTGAATGACACACGAGAAGTAGAGAGAAAAAGAGATTTCTTTCATTTTTCTTCGTGTTCTTCTCTTATTCTTTTTTATTATCAGATGAAGTTGTCAAAAGCCGACCAATCATTCGATATGACAAGCAGCTGTTTTTCTCTTTTGCCTAGCGAGTAAACAGAATGGAAAAAGAACGAGCCCGGTCGGTATATATATTTATATATGGTTTGTACTTCTTCGGTTTCATCAACAATCAGCTGTGCTGAGCGAGAACACAGACGAAGAAAAAAAGAGAAACTTCATATAGCCATCATACGGCAAGAGAAAAAAGAGAGAGAGAGAAACAGAGAATAGAAGAAAAAACGAGAGAAAAAGAGTAACGGCTCCCTACAATGCATTTCTAGTTCAGAGCGAGTGTGAGACGGCGACGACGACACTCTATCATACAACTCAACATCATTTTTCGGTGACATTCATACAGATAAGAGGTAACTTCATCAAATACTTTTCTCTTTTCATCGACGATGATAAACTCTTCTCTTATCGCTAAAATAGAAAACAAAACATACCTATAAAAATATCTGTAAAAATTTTAGATTGAATAATGCCATCTTTAGCATTATCAACTCAACAACCATTTGCACGTAATGTATCGTGTCCAATACCAGCTACATTATCTTCAACAACAAATACATTAGTAAATAAAAAATATAGTTCATCAACAAATACATTACAATATTATTTTAATCAAACAAATCTCATATGTGATACATCATCAACACAAGAAACAAGTTCGACGTTAGTAGAAAAAATAAAAATGAATTTAATGAATTTTTTTAAATATAACTCAACTGAAAAAGATCTCAAATCTAATGAACCTCAACAATCAATATTTAATTACGATCCTGAACTTGATCTACGTGAAGAACACATATCATTGATATCGAAACATTTGTTGACAACATTACGTGAGAGTAAAATTAAGCATTTATCATGTAATAATTTATTTCTTCCATGTAATCATATACGAAATATTGCTAAACAATGTTTAATTATGTCAGCCGAAGAACCATTTGGTATTATGGGCGCACAAATTAAAATAAAACTAACATTATTATCAACGGATATGAAATCAACCATAATTAAATATCTACCATTAATAAGAATAAATCCAAAGCAGAAAACAATATTTGAACTCGAAATCGATTTACATGAAGATACAAAAGTATTTACACTGCGAAGATTTTTACCTGAAATGAAAATCTTCAAACAATTCAAAGAGAAAAGTTCATTATATGTAAGTCCCCGGTGTTTACTTGTTAAAAATGTTTTTTATAAAACAGCTGAACCAAAACGGGCGATGGTTAATTCAATGACATAATTTTAAAACAAAATATTTTTCTATATTTTATTTGTGTGTCAGATCTAATATTTAAAACAAAAACAAGCAGAGTTTTAGGTTAGAATTATTCAACTAAATTTTTCAGCGTTTCTTTTTCTTTTTCTTTTGTTTATATATCGAAGTATTTTTTGCTGTTGTTCTTGTTGAATATAGTTTTACAATAAGAAATATGATAATCAATAATGAATTATCATATTTCTCATAAATAAAGTAATGCAGTGGAATCTTATTATAAAAATTTCTTTCGATATATTATTCTTATTGATTAGATTCTATGGAATCGATTAATAAAAAACAATTTCAATAGAAATTCTTCTTTTTCAATGGAATCCGTATGGCGAACGCGAGTTAAATTTGTATTGATTTGATAATAGACAGAGCGAAAAGAGTTCGCATTATTAAATAAATAGAGATTCAATTTTAAAGTATACTGTAAATCAGGTATTATACTTCATCTCAAAATCACCAGTATCTTTCCTATATATTTAACTGTTTTTTTTCTCTTGCGTGAATATTTCTTATAATTATAATCAAATACGGCGAGTTCGTTTCGAGGTCTGATTTGAATAAAAACATGATGTCAATCAATAGTGACACATATAACTCTATGGCTAATGATTGAATCGTTCCTAAGCAAGTAAATGATTACATTTCTCGTTTTTATTTCTTCGTTCTTCTACTCGATTGCTTTTGGTAAATAAAAAGTATATTTATTCCTCTATTTTTAAACACATCAGTGTAAATTTTATGTAAATACGCATACGCCTCGTTCTTATATATATATTTCTTTTTTTTGTCTCTTGCTGCAGTAAAACTAAAATGAACAAGAGATTCGCTTCATGTTTATTATGTTTTAGATTGCAAATCTTTTTCTTTTTGATTTGCCTGTTTTGTGTTCGACACAAGTTAGATAATTTTAATATTCTTAATACCATGTTGACTGTTCCATTGTATTTATTGTATTTTAAAATTTAAGTAGAAATTGAGCTCGCTCTTGTCGAGTCGTGCCCTCTGCAACAGCTTGTAAACTACTGGCATCTTATATATAATAAAAATGCCAAACGGACAGTAATTGCTATTTGACTTCTAGCGATAAGAAATGAAAAAAAACTCGGCACAAGCATAAAGACAAAATATAGAAAAGAAAAACATACAGGAGTACGTAAATGCTTCAAAGTCACATATAAAAATGAGTCATCTTCATGCATCAACACCCTGCTTATGGACTAATGCTGTCAATCAACTGTCCGATTGTTTTTCCAGTGATGAAGGCTGTCGAATATTAACTAATGCTGTAGGTGATGAATGCAAGGTTTTACAAGATATTAAAAAAATTCTGGAAAAAAGAGCTTCAATTGATGAACAATACGCAAAAAACCTTCAAGATTTAACAGCAAATGCCAATAAAATTTCATGGCCGACCAGTACACATCCGATTGCGCCGGTAAAATGAATGGCAAACATTAAGAAAAGTACTGTTTTATAGTTAATATTATTTTATTGTAAAAAAAGGTATCCCGAGAAATTTTTTCTCAATGGTCTCAACTAGCAATAACAATGAGTTCCAATGCTAAACTATTTCGAGAATCAGTATTGGACGATTTAATGAAAGGATTGTTAGAACAGAAAACTGATTCAAAAACATTCTTTGAAGAAGAAAGACGTCGATATGATGGCGAACATCGAAAGGTGAGTCTCTCAATTCCTCTTTGTATTTTCAAAAAAAACAAGCATTTTATTTAAATAATAGAAAAAAAATTAAATTTTTGGTAAGTCGCATGTTCATTAAATACCATAGAACGAATTTTTCATTGGCATAATTCTTTCTTGTATTGTACTTTTTTTTATTATGATAATTATTTAGGCTCAACGTGATGTTGCTGATGCTGATAAACGTTATTTAGAAGAAGCCAAATCCTACGTAGCCAAAAATAATGAACTAACAAAACTTCAGAATAGTAAGCTGCTTTTTCATTAAAGTAAAAAAAATCTTTGATTGCTCGGGATAAAAAAAATCTGCCGTTAAACTTAAAGTGATGAGAACGAACAAAAACAACAAAATTTTCTATGTCGAGTATACATGAGTAAGCATACGAAGTGAGTAATACTTCGTTGATGCACTCGAGTATTATAATAAAAGCTTGATAAGAATATTATTTTAACAAAAGTAGTATTGATAACCATATTTTCTTGTATATTAGTTTACAGACATGTAAATTTATTATGGATTATATGAAAAGAAAAAGAACAAGGATTGATTTTGATTGGGAACAGTAGGTTAAAAAAAACTACATGTTTGGTTTTTTATGAAACTTATATGCCTAACTGAAAACATTATTCACGGCGTTTTATACATGAACAACGGAGAGAGACGTTGAAATTTAATTTCTCTAATTAACCTATTTAGATGCTCGTAAAAATGATGGTTCACGAGTAAAAAGTTTAAAAGATGCTGTGATTGAAAAACGAGCCAATGTATATCGTGCACATAATGATTATATTTTTAAAATTCGAGAATATAATTTAATTGATAAAGAACATGTGCAAAAACTTCGAAGTTTAATTAACTATCATGAAGAATCTCAATTTTTCATTAATAAATCATGGTCCGTAAAATGAATCTATGTTGAAAAATATTAATATTTATATCATCTAGGCGAACTTTACTCGAAACTGTGACTAGTCATTTAAGTTATAAACATGATGAATCGACAGCAGCGACGGAAACATTAAGACGAATGATAGCTTCTCTTGATCCACGTCATTTCTATGATGAAATTTGTAAAAATCATTCGAAGTTCGTTTTATTTTACCATTACTTTCTTGAAATAAATTTATTCATCTATTTATTTAGTGTCGCTCCGTTGAAGGCGAATTCTCTCGTATTTAATGAATTACTTCTTCAAACATCCGGTTTAACAAAATTAAAGCTAAATCAATTTATCTGTGATAGTTCAACGAAACAAGATTTAAAACAAAAGTCTTACACGAAAACATAGAAGAAGTTTTTCTTATGTAAATTTACTAATTATTTCGTTGCTCTAGAATTCAATCGTTAACGTTGAGTATAAATGAGCCAATACCGAAAATCGTGGATTTTACTCGAGATAAACAAAAGTTAGTAACAACAAGTTATTTCTTTCTCGTCTGATGAAAATGATTTTTCTTTCAGTTCCTACGAAGGAAGAAAGGATCTATTCGAACAAAGACAATCCATAGATTATACACGAGT
The DNA here is from genome assembly GCA_905331475.1 of Rotaria socialis. Taxonomy (NCBI): domain Eukaryota; kingdom Metazoa; phylum Rotifera; class Eurotatoria; order Philodinida; family Philodinidae; genus Rotaria; species Rotaria socialis. The sequence goes on from CAJNYU010000013.1 coordinate 51,983, forward strand.
AAGAAAACGATTCGAAGAACAACTGCGAGATGAGCTAAAATCAACATTACGAAACGTTGGATATAGATCAGATGATGAATCCAATGGCGATTCCGATGAAGATGTAAAATACTTCAAAATCATAATTATGATTATCTATTGTTATCTTTCTAGTTAACCGATCGACTTGAAGATCAACTGTATTTTCATGGTGTTATGCCACGCAGTCAAACTATTAGCAAATTAATTGAGAAAGGCGACTATTTAGTTCGTATAAATGAACAAGGAAATTTTGTTTTATCCATCTTGTGGACAGATCAAGATAATCGACAAAGAGTAAAAGATGAACACTTTTTAATTCATGAACGAAATCATGTAAGATGTGAATCTATAGGTTAGAAATTTAATTTAATTATTTTTTGTCAGATGTTTTTATTCCAATCACAAGCCAATGCAAAGCCATCCATTCCTGAATTGATTTCATTTTATAAAAGACAGAAACTGGAATTACGAGAAGGTGGCGCACGATTAATTCGACCCATAGCAAGACCGGATTATATAGTTAACAATGATGATGTTCGTACATTGGATATCTTAGGAAAAGTAAGAGAATTATGTATTTCTCTCTGAAAAATCTTGTAGATAAATATAACATTAACAACAATAGGAAAAAAACTAGACGATCCGAAATAGAAACGAATGATCTGTTCGTTAAAAAAAATACTCTGGTGTTCTATTATGATAAATTTTAAAAGATGCATAGAGTGTTAGACGATTGAAGAAATGCTTTCGTGTTGGGCGTTATCTTGTCGAATGAGTTTACTGAGATTCAAGAAAACCTATAAAAACTGCCTCTTATAAGGCTTATTGGGTGTTGCCTATTTTAAGTGAGTTTTAAAAAATTGATGTTTGTGTTGAAACTTGGCACGTATTAAATCCCTCAACTCTTTTCGAAAGTTATGTCAACATGAGTTTTGCTTTAACAAAATCGAAAAAAACTTAATGTGTAGAAGCAAACTCATTTGTATTTATTCTTTATTATTTTAATAACAAATGCATACATATAGTATTTCATTTTTTCAAGATATTACTTTAACGCTTCCGAACTAACTAAATATTTATTAAGGCTTTATTTCTTAGCGAATTGATTTTTTTAATGTTTTTTTTCTCTTTGTCATCAATAGGGTCATTTCGGTAATGTTGTTCGTGGTGAATATCGTGGTCAATCTGTAGCTGTAAAAATTCTTCATGAATCATCAACAGGTCAAAGTTCTCCAAGTCGAAAAAATTTCATTAACGAAGCTCTTCTACTTCAACAATATAAGCATAAAAATATTGTAAAATTTCTTGGCATCGCTGCTATACGCGATCCACTGATGATTATCATGGAATTGATTGAGCGTATGTAGAATTACTTTTTATGTCTTGTTTCAATATATTTGCTAGCTATTTTAGAGGGCAGTTTAAATAAGTATTTAAAAGATAATGACTTACGCGTTTCACAATTGATACTAATGTGCTATGATATTGCTAAAGGAATGGCATACTTAGAAAAACGTAATGTAATACATCGGTATGTCATTCTATCGAAAGAAATCACTTAAGAAGTTCGTCTGTTTTTGTGTATTCAAGCGATTTAGCTGCTCGAAATTGTTTAGTTGATAAAAAGAATCGAGTAAAAGTCGCTGATTTTGGCCTGTCAAGATGTTTACAATCAGACGAAGAATATTTCTGCCAGATCAAAGAAATTCCAACAAGATGGTGGGCTGTTGAAGTATTTTCAAATGGTTTGTTTGTTTGTTTAGTTAATATTTTTAGATTTATTTAATCTTTTTTTATTATTTTTATAGCACCATACACAAATAAATCAGATGTTTGGTCTTATGGTGTAACGATTTGGGAAGTTTTTTCTAAAGCTGATACACCTTATGAAAATATAATACTTAATCACCTAGTGATCGATGCAGTTAAACGTGGTAAAAGAAATCGTTTATGACTTTTGATTATTGAGCATAAACATTAATTTAGGTGAACGTTTGAAACAACCGGATAAATGTCCACCGAAAATTTTCTCAATAATGGCATCATGTTGGACTGATGATCCAAAAGATAGACCGAACTTTGAAAAACTTGTTGAATTGTTAAAAAAAGAAAAACCTCTATTTTGATTAATGAATATTTGTGTTAGATAAATCATCTGTTTTTTTTTCAGATATGCCTCATTTACTTATAAGTACTAAAATTCGTCTTGAACCAGGGCCAACAGTTGTAGGCGATGAAAACGTTGACCCAGAAATCATGGCTCATCTAGGAGCAAAGCTCTTTCGGGAAAAGTGCAATACTTAGTAAGTATTAATTGAAGAAAGATTTTTCAACACGAACCAATGAAAGAACTCAATCGTATGATTTTCGTCTGCACTAGAAATGTAAATCTTTGACTAGATCTATAACTGGAAGTTTTGCGAAAGGAGCTCTTAGCTACGATTGATTTCTAAATAAGTATTACATATATATATATAGTACTTTCAAATGAGAAAAATGATATCTCTTTACGATAAGTTGATCTATCAAAAGTTTGCATAATAGAATTGACTTAGCGAATCGATTTACAATTCTGATTTCTGGTGATAAACATGATAATAATCTTTTTTTTTTCTACATTTAATTTATCGTTGTTCTAATCATTAAAAGATGTTTTTTCATCATACTATCGTACGATGGTAGTCAGCTATTAAGATATAGAAGTATTTGTGTCTTTACTCCGATTCCGATCAGCTGTTTAGTTTGAAACGAAGCCTACGAAATCGAAAACACACTAGCATTGAATTCCGTCTCATAAATTATGTTTGATTCTTCAAGATACTGTTTTAGGGTTTATTTCTATTTCGATAGAAAAGGCTTGAACATATGATTTTTAAATAGATTTTTTATAATTCTACACTTTTGCGTATATTTTCAATAAACAGTTTTTCTTTAAAATCAAGATTAAGACAAATGTAATTTCTCAACAGCTTCTAAACACTTTTAATGAATCCCGGTAACTTTTGAGCTCGTCGAATTTTAGTTTATGTACTTGCGAATATTGTTACATGCGCTGACATATGCATAAAAGATCTATACCTACATTCACACACACCACGATGCATTATTCTAACATCATCATTTTGCTGCGATTTTTTTAAGTTGCTTTTGTCTTCTATGTATTGAATGAGTAACTGTGATTTCGTAAGAACAAAGACAGTTTTCAGCGAAAATATATCTGGAACAGGTTTGTAAATTTAATATTATTTGGATTATTCCTAAAAAATTTGCATATTTTGTTTTTGCAGTGCCGAATATCGTACAGATGATTGTGCACGAATCGTGCTTGACAAACTTGAAAAAATCGGGTACCGCGTTATTTCCATGGCAGGCATTGGTCAAACATGTATTTGGTTACTACACAAAGAATAAATGCAGATCTTTCTTCACTGCTCAATTGAATCTCATGTTTCCGGTGCAATGTTTTTATATTTGTGTTCTGTTTTTTTTTCGAAGTTCTGTACTGTATTTGAGCGAAATGTAGTGAATAGAGCAAAAAGAAAAGAAATAAAGACAACCAATCAACACACGAACACACAGAAAAAAAAAGAGCACGACTCTCTAAACAAACAGTGCGGCACACACAAATAAAACCAACAGACATACACAAGCAGCACGGGAATATTAGTCATCTTTTCTATCGGTCATATGTCAAAAAAATAGAGTTTTTGTTCGCTCGGACAAATTTTTTTTCTTTGATACATGACTACAGACAAGTAGAAAAAGGAGCTATTGCAAGAGTAGCATATACAAATAAATAGTAAAAACTAACGACATTCCCATACTTTAACTGATGTGTCTACACTGCCGGTAATCACATATGGTTTATTTCGATGCATATCTAAAATGAATGATATTCGATAAGAAAAACAATTGAATTTTTTAAAATTTTATACCTAGTGAAGTACAAAAATGAGTGTGAGCATCGATAGTTTTGGTATTTCTTTTATTTTTTATATCCCACACACGTAAAGTTTTATCGTCAGAACAACTCAATAGATATTTTCCACCCGGATGGAAGAGAAGACCACGAACCCAATTATCATGGCCAGTCTAATATAAAAAGCAGTATTTAAAGAAAAAGAAATCTTTTATTTAGATGTCATTATTTACCAATATAAGTAAACATAATCCATTTGTAACATCCCAAATTCGAATTGTCTTATCACGTGCACCGGATACAAGATAAGGGCCAGAGCGTGGTTGCATCTAATTAACAAAAGTAATGATGGAAATATTTTAATTTCTTACAACCTTTCTTTCTCTCTCTCTCTCTCTCTCTCTCTCTCTCTCTCTCTCTCTCTGTGCGATCACTTTTTAATGATATGTGAAGTTAACATCAGATTTGAGAATATTTCATAGATTGCAAAATATAGTATTGATGGAAACTAGTCTTTAATAGGGAACGGTACATCGCAACCAGTGCTTTCCTCTAATACCAAGTTATCTATACATATCAGAGAGTAGAAAAAATAGAAAAACGTCCGATAAATTCAAAGATTACAAGTAAGTATGATTCATCAGAATGATTATCTCGAACATTCAGTGGGAATAAAACACTTGATGAACTTTATGTTTGTATTTCTTTTTTTTTGTATTCTTTCGACCCCTACTTGTTCTATACTCTTATATGTATAGAAAATGTTCAATATGTCTTGAGGCATGATAACATTCGTTTATCTGCATAAAGAAAATAGGCACCAATCGAATGTGGAGCTTTTTAATGATATCTCTGCTCTCATAATAATAATAATAAAATTTCGACATGGAAATGTTAAAATGAATTGTACATAAAAAAAAAATATCTATTACTTTAGCACTGAACGCAAATCATGGACTACGGATTCGCCCACAAAATCTAATGAACCGTCGGATCGGTATGTATGGAAATGTTGCGTGTCCAATGTAAAATGAAGTTTATACTTTTAATCGATTTGTACCTCGAGAAAGTAACATTTAAATTGCTGACGTCGTATGTCTCAAAGGGATCGTATAGGGAATATAACGAGAAAAACAATCACAATCTTGAATGAACAAAACTATTTATGATGCTTCATAAGATTTCTGAAAGACTTGGTGAATTAATGAAAATTTATAGGATAAAAACACATGATGATGACAGAATACTATTGAAAACATTCGTATAAATAATCAATAGTCATATAAAAACGTACAGCTAATTACTATTCTCTATTTGCTTATAAACTAATTTTGCTACGACTTACAAATTCTTGAACACCCAGTAGACATTAGAAGAAACGACAACGTATAATCTAATACAATTATCACGTACCAAACTCAACAGTTCTTATCGAAATTAGATTATAATAATATAAATTGAAGAATATTCAAACTTTATACATCGAAAGCTCTGCAAAAATTTTTATAACAAAACTTAAAACTTTTCCACTAACATACTACTTGTAATACCAGAAAAGAACGTACCTCCGTTCCGCCATTAGCAATAGGTTCTGATATATATGGTCCAGCAGAGTCAGTTGCCCACGCAATACATTCAACAACATTTTCATGACCGCGTAATTCACTTTTACATTCACCGCTTGGCAGCGACCATATTCTTATCGTCTATCAAAATCATTTGATATTTAATTGACAAATAAAAATGAGGGATCACATACATGATCAACTGATGCGCTTGCAATGAGTGTTCCATCTTGGTAAACACGTACCATACGTACCCATTCTCGATGACCAATAAGAGTTTTAATACAAAATCTAATAGAATTTGTTTTCCTTGTTTTATTTAAAAACTTAACAAACAAAACAATGAAACTTACGTTGTTGATACTTCCCAAATTTTAATTGTTTTATCACGACTACTCGATATTATATGATCACCACTAGGAGTAAATGTTACTGAAGATACATTATGGTCATGACCTTAAAATATGAAAAAAACAAACAACTAAAAAATTAAATTTAAAAAAAATGTCGTTTCTATTTTACCATGCATTGTTTTTATGCATTGATATGTTTGAAAATCCCATAGTCGAATGCTCATATCAGCCGAACATGATACTAAATAAAATTTAAAAAAAGAAATATAAAATTCTTAGTTTTATTCCAATCGTTCAATTTACAGAGCCACTTTCCAGTATGATCAAAAGCGATATCTTGCACCGGTGCTGTATGACCTTTTAAGGTTCGTTCGTGTTCACCTGACTCATAATCCCAAATCTTTAAAAACAACAAAAGAAAATAGTTAATTTAAAAATTATCTTTTTACTTTGATTGTGGCATCTTCACTGGCCGATGCTATTACATCGAAAGTTGGATGAAAGACAACATGCGTCACCGTATCACGATGACCTCTTAGTTCAAATTTTTCAGGAGGTCGAGGTATCCATTCGCCGGGTGAACGTTTTTCTCTTGTAGGTCCGCCTACTGTTGCCTCTTGAAGTGCTTCTTGTAGTTTTAACTCGAGATCCATCACCTTTAAAACAGTAATTCATATGTTGAAATCAAATCAAGATTTGATCTAGGAAATAAAACTCAGCCATCTTTCGGATATTCGACCAATAGGATACAGAAAATGAGTAATGCTAATTTTGTATCTACTTAGAAATCAGAGGATGATCTTTACATTCCTCTGTTCTATTTGCTATTCAAACACATTCCTCCTCTGATTATCATATTCTCTTTTTGCCTTTGTCAACTATGATAAGCAATTTTTTACCTATATGAAGTTTTTATATATAGATTTTTCTTACTTTTTTCTGTAATCTTATAACGGAAGTCCATTTTTTTTCTAATTGATCTTTTTTGTCAGCGCTATCGTTTATAGGCTAGAAAATATTCAAAAACATAAAAACATAAAAATTTGAACATTATCAATCATTTGCATACGATATTCGCTTCTCTACAAAATTCTTTACATGATACAGTATAACCATTTGTCACAAGATAATCAGCAATCGCTTGATTACTAAATATTAATACAAAATATTTAATTAACAAAAAATAAAATAAAATATTAACTCAATCAATCAATCTTACAGTTCATGTTTTTGTTTTTCAGAAAGAACCATGATGAGTAGTGACACATAGGCAATCAGAAAGAACTTAGAATTTTTGAATAAAATATTTTCATTATCTAAAATTTGGTACACATAGCTACATTGTGTAAGTAAACAAAATCACTGTTTATAATCAAGACAACAAACAAAAGAGCATGAGAAATATTTATTTACAAAACAAGTAAATTTTCTTCGGAATGATAATCTGGTGGCGGTTCATCATTATCGGGAGTAACTGCTGGTAGTGCGCGTTCAAAAAATAATGGTTGTTCACGTCTTGACCAATTATCAATTAATCTAAATTTGATTTCATTTGTAAAACTTTCAAAACAAAAACTTCTTCATTTACCTGTCAAAATCTTCTTCTTCGTTTGTTGGATATTTTCTTAAGAGTGCAAAAGCAATAGCGAATAGTGAAAGGATATTCGATATCACAACGAGATAATATGCTATATCAAATTGTACTTCAATTTTTTTCCCAATTTTTAAACGAGTCTTATCTTGTATTGAATAGATTATTTCTGATACATAAAAACTAAGGCCAAGTACGATTATACATAGAAAAACTAGGACAGAAAACAAGAATGCAATATGTTAATTCAATCAATTTTATTCTACCTGATAGTATATACCAAAAAGCATAACGTCTCATAAATTTAAATGAATATTTCATTGCTCCTAATGCATCTAATATAAATCCAATGGTTGAGGAAACAACTGCTAGACAAATTAATGTTATCATTAAACGAAGTATTAATAATGAACGTGTATCGACACAACCAGTCAATTCTATTGAGAACGAAAATAATAATTTTGTTCTGTTTTTTCTTGTCTTTTATATTAGGATAAAAGCAAACGTACCTATATTATTATTTGGTTTAAATTGATAAATTTCATTCATCGGTGCTGATGAATCCCACGGAACAGGAGCTCGTACAACAAATAATTTTCCCAAAGAAAAAAACATATTTAAACCAATATATTTAAAATTACATAGACCACCTTTTACCCAAAACCAACGATAATCAAATAGACTGACAGCTAATGTAGCTATAGAAAACATACTAAATATAGCTGATGCATAATTTCGTTCTTGTTTTCTTCTTCTATGAGTAATTTCTTCTCTATTATTATTCGATTGATTTGTTATTAATGATCGTAGACGTGAGAAGAATCTATTTGAATTTGATGGTGACATGATATGATTTGATTATTAATCGATTTGTTTATTTCGTTAAATTATAGAATAAATATTAATACCATTGTGAAGTTCTTGTAGTTTTTATATACCCCTCATTTTTGTACTGATCAATATTTTTTCATTGGAGGATTCGAGTGAATGTCTTGAATTGAAAAGAACGAAGACAAGAAGAGTATGAACCATTCGTCGTGTCGTTCGTTCGAAAGTTTTTATTTATTTCTTATCTATTGGTTGACATTGCTAGACCACAGGTTTTACGTGATTACAGATGTCAGTATGTTTATGAACGAATATGACTTTTCGTGTATAGTCCTTGTGTGCTTTATTTTATGACACATTCGTACATGAAAGTGGCAGATAGATGAAAAGAATTTCTAGTGGCAAACAATTGACAACTTGAGTAATTGTTGATTTATATTCAGATTAAAAGAAACGAAGATGAGATAAGAAATGTGTTGCGTTGTCGGTGAATAAAAATATATGACTCTCTGCTGGGAAAGCTGTGATTTTTAATAGTGTTGATTTAGTTAGGAATGAAGAAGAAAAAAACCGAACTAAGAAATACGATGTAACCACCGTAACTAATCATTGAAATAGTGTTTTATTAACCTCTAGTTTGTGTTAATGCTAGAAAGAGAAAGCACAAATCTACAGTTGAACATTACTAGTGGATCATGTTTCGGAAAAATGTGTAATCTAAGACTAAACATAATAGCTGAAATCGAACACAACATGTTTCTATTGTCTGAAGAAATAGATCCATTTGAAAGCAATTCATAGTGATGCATTAGAATTAGAATTCAAAAATTATAAAACTATTTGCCTGAAAGAAACGACAGTTCCCATATACTATGACATAAGTCAATATTCGGACTATTTATATCGACCTGTGAAAGCATACCTTACAATATATCGTTTCTTAATTTGATCATTTAAACCTATTCATGAGGTATTCTTGTCGTCAACTGTTGTAGTTGATTGTGATTTTTGCAGCCCATCTTGAGTGCATTATTCAGAGTTTAGATGAGAACAAGAGTATGCTTGGAGTATAGACATATCTTAAATCAATCTCTTTTGTTTTCACACTTCGACGATAGACAGGTAAATGTCTTTTTATGTTAGAACACTTAATGGGATAAATACTGCATAATTTATTTCATCTGCTACTAGATGTATGCATCGTATAGTATTGCATGGAGTGCTTCTCAACATTGTACATACACTGAAACAAAAAATAATGTAATTCTTCTGCGTCCCGAGGGATCCAACCATTGAGAATGGTTCAAAAAATTGTTGTCGGCTTGTGCAACCGATATTTGAATAATATGTATTGTATCTCTTTGATGGTCTGCGCACATAAACTCAATTTAGAATTGCATTCTTCTTGTCATAAACAATTTCAATGTTGAAGAATAGGAGCATATATTACTAAAACGTAAAATTACCCAGACCGAAAAAAATATATTTGAATATTTATTTGTTTTTTTTCTTTTCGAGAGCATGAATAATCTTGAATTTCACAGTATATTAGAAAATAAATTATCTATTTCGCGAAACTACGTCCGACACTGATTGACAGGTGATTTTTTTACATTTTAGGTATATTTCCGTTAGAAGTTTCAACGAAAGTACATGCTGCATGTTTGAGTTTGACTATAATATTGTCTAGTTGTCTAAACTATTTCCTGTATTTGTGTTTTGTTTATTCAAAAGTTACATACGAGGACGACGACAAATTTGATCATGTGTACGTACCAATCGATCACGGTACATATATTGAATGTTTATGAAAGAATGTGATCATTCAGGCATTAACAACGACAAATAACTATCAAAATATCACTAGGTACCTTATGAATGAAACTTTATAGGGCACAAAAGAAGAAAAAAATGCACATGTTTATCAGTAGGCAAGTAGAATATGTGTGCAAAAATAATTGTCACGGATAGATATATGTATACAGATATGAAAGATTCTAAAGTTATTTGTTATTATTCTATACAGCTAGACGTCTCGTTCGTTCTTGTGACGTTACAAGGAAAATATTTCTTCTACGATTTACACTATCAATCTCACAACGAAGAATGAATAAAACTAATGACAACAAAGGACAATATCGAACTGTTAATGCAAATGATAATATAAATGATTTATCATCAACGGATGCCTTTCGTTTTGTTGATAAAGATGGTCACATTAATGTTAGTTATTTATCGATTGGGCGTATTAAACATATTCATTCGAATTTGATTTTATTTATCATGCAAGCTAAATGGTGGCTTGTATTAACATTGGTTCTATGTGGGTTTTTGTTCAGTTGGTTTGCATTTGCATTTCTTTATTTTCTTATATCAATTGAACATGGGGATTTTGTTTTAACAGATGACAATAATAATTTATTAGCTAATCAAACAAATCTTACTCATGGAAATACGTATGCCGACAAAGAAACCTGTGTTAAAGATGTGCATAATTTTCTAAGTGCACTTCTGTTTTCTATTGAAACTCAACATACAATTGGATATGGTTCACGATATATAACAACAGAATGTATCGGTGGAATTCTTGTATTAACACTTCAATCATCATTGGGATATTTATTGCAAGTGATAGTAACACAAATTGTTTTTACAAAATTATCAAGGCCAACAGGTGAAAACTCTAGTTGCTATCGATTCGAAAGTTTGTAAACTCGGAAAGTGAGCCAATCTACAAGTTTAATTTTCAATCTGACGAGAGAAATTCCCAGGTTTAAAAGTATGTTACTTTGTCGTCTTTTGTCCGTTTGATATCGCGTATCTAAATCAAACGAAGATTGTATTACGCGACTGAAAATTTCAGTTTCTACTGTTGCTTTAAGAATCTTATTGAAGTCGAAGCTTACGAAAACGTGAATGCACAACAAGTTGATTGGAAAGAAACAACATCATGTTATGTAGTCTGCATGAAGCCCAGCAACTTTGAACAGCGAATTCTAAATGTTTGAAAAAATTGTTTATTAGTAGGAAGCTGATAGACTTACGAATATATGAGTAGAAGTTATGATTTGCCTGCGATATGAAGTATTGAATTTCCATGAGTTGTACTTAGACAAAAAATTGATTGGACAAAGCTATTCATCATTTGAAAAAAAGATAATCTTTGAAACTTATAAATTTCTATTTTTAGAAAAATCTCAATTTGTTGTCTTCAGTGAGAAAGCTCTAATTCTTTCACGAGGTAATCTGTTGACATTAACATTTCGCATAGGTATATTTGAAACATGTTATGGTTCTGAATAGAAATATTATTTTGTTTTTTTTTCTATAGGAAATTTATCAGCTTCTCAATTAATATCTGCTACTGTTCGTTTATTAATGATTCGTGAACGACGAACACTTGAAGGCGAAATAGTACCTCATCAAATCTTTGATATGGAAATAACACATCTTCGTAATGGTCAACTATTTTTTCCACGGCCAACCGTTGTTGAACATGTAATTAATAGTCGTAGTCCGCTCTATGGTATTCAAAAATCGACATTAGCAAAAGAACATTTTGAAATCATTGCAATTATTGAAGGAGCGTTTGATTACACTGGATTCGCGTGTCATTTTCGTACGTCGTATTTACCGAGTGAAATTTTGTGGGGTTTTCAGTTTTCATCGTGCGATTCCACACTTGAAGCTTTCGATTATAAAAAATTTAATAACGCTCAATTAATCGATTGTGGATCCTTATGGAAGTACGAGGACGAGGGCGAACACAACAATGAGCAATCAATACCTAATTCGGCTGTTCACTTTTCTGCTGCTACAAATCTAATCAAACAACAACAACAACAATCGAATTTAGAGTAGCCGTATGGCAAGAATGGATTCAGTTGATACCGATGATGAACTCGTAGAGACACCAGTAAAATCAAGTCATGGATTTTGTGCAAAGTTTAATCTTGAATGAATAAAGAGAAAAACCAAAAATAATTAAAATTTAACTAAGATATTTGATGATGTACTGTGTCTAAAAAAATTAGCCAGGATCATCGTTAGAAAGTTTATTTTTGTCGAGTAGTATAGTCACCTCATGATCATCGGACAAAATTATTTTTTCAAGATTTACAATAAAAATCAGCGTACCATCAAATAGGTGATACAGTTATTTCCTAGACTTCAAGATCTTGATTTTCACTACTCCAACATGTCTCGCATTCTCATAGATAAATCTAAGGTAATATTACTAATAGCATCATATCTTTTGGATTGCGGACATTTCCTCTTGATACAAAAAAAAATAAATATTGCACAACATTCATTGAAGAGTGTATCTACTAGTCAGAAGAATCAACGATGATTCGGGTTGAGCAGCGATACTAGCACATGAAAATAATTTCTTCCAAACACATTCAAAGTAGATTGTTTTGTCTTCTTTTTTTCTACTGCATGTTAACAATGAGAATCATCATCAAGATGAACCTAAAAAATCTCACATAGGTTTAATAGACTGCATGAATGAGTTTCTTTCTTCTTCATATAAGTAAATCGTGTGTTGATGTTTCTATTCTATGATTATTTTTCTCGTGTTCGTCTTCTTATGCTGCTCTTTGCAGACATATTGTCTTACTTGTCAAAAACAAAGTCTCTGCGATCAGGATGCAGTTCATCTTTTTTTCCGTTGTTTTTTTATATGGTTGAAATGACGATGTACCTAAAGATTTCATGAAAAGGATCACAGATGAGTTGCTTTTTTATTAGCTAGAATAAAAAAAATAGACAAAAACAAAAAGAATATTCCTTTGATTATTTCGATGAATAACTCTCGTTTGTCTCCATTGAATAGATAGTGTTGGCCAAAAACTTTTTTTCGATTAGTTTGAGTCTATCTTCTATTATCACTTAAATCTAATCCGATGTATTGATTTCTAGAAATGTAGAATCGAATCAACTAACTATCGAAAACATTTAGTTCATAATGTAAATAATCGGATGATCTATTCGTTGGTCAATAGTAATGATTGATCAACAATATTATTTTAATATCGATAATTCACATTGAATTGTGAAAAATCTGGTAATTTTACTGACGCACAAAAGAGAAACAGATGGATCATTTTAATCATAATAGCCAAATAATTTAAAGAAAAATAAAGTTGAAAAATCCATTTGTTCCTAAAAATACGAAAAAACAATGTTGATCAACTATGGAGTTCATTTACATTTTATAAAAACAAAAGGTTTCATATGAATTTATACAAGGATTTCAATTAAGCATATCTTTCCGAGATGAAAATAAAAAGAAGATTTAAAGCGCTGATATGGTTAGTAAATGCTACCTATGATTGAAACTAATTTTTTAAACTCGAACAGAATTAACACAAGACAAACAATAAAGCAGCTCAATTATTTGGCAGAAAGTAAATCAATCGTTGAACGGGTAGTTTGTTCATCAATATCGGTTTGAAATGAAGTCATCGATGTTTGTTGTTGATTATTTGACGTTGACGAATATTGTTTTGATCGGTGAAATTCCAGTGATTTCAGTTCATTGGCACTTGCACTGTCATCACTTCGTATTTCATTTTCGTCAAATGCACGACTAGTTTTGTGTTTCATAAACAGTATAAATAACGTAATAAGTATAAGAATTAATATAAGTAGAAGACTAAATATTGACGGTAAATAACCCATCGCAACAAATAATCCGAAAGGTGGCAGTGACTTTGTGTGATTATTCATGATAATGATTGTCTAAAGAAGAAAAAAGGCAACATACTCTAGGACAATTATTATCGTACTGTAGCACGCATTGTTTATTGCATGACAAATGAAATATGTTGAGAAGATCTTTTATTCATCAGTAGCATCGGAAAAGAAAGAAAACAAAATGATTGCCAAGTCAAATTTGATCAACAGAGGAATTGTTTTGATTTTTTTAGAAAACAGACGTTGGCCGTCGGACGTATAATTAAATATGATATAATCATATATTTGTGATGCAAGTTGTGTCACATACAATTAGAAAACATCGGGTGGCTAATATTTTTTTACCTTAAATTTATTATAAATAAATGTATGTCGAGAAAAAGAAAGATTCATATTAATTTTTTTTTGTTTTTTCTTCTATGGAAAAACTAATTATATGTGTTCATGAACTTGAATTCCATGAGGATTTATCCTACTATTGTTAGTGTTGCATGTTGCTAGAAGATGAAAGAGTTTCTTTTTGATATACATAATTAATTTGTTCTTCTACTTAAACTTGACTTCAGTCGATTGCAATCATCAACTTAACTATTATTAGGAATGAATTGTACAGCGAATGACATTTAAGGAATATATTATCGTTGTCAGAATCATGACTTGTCTTATCTTCATTAACAAGACATAAACATGATCGTACAGTTTTGCATTAAATCTTTTTTTTTCGAACTGACTGAAATAGAATGAATAAATAAATTCTTTTGAGGGTCAGAATCATGTATAAATACTATTTATGTTCCAGTACTTATATAGGGATGAAGATGTTTATTGGTTTTTAAAACTTGTTAACATAGAAATGCTTTTTTCTAGAAAAAAAAAACCGTTAAAAATGATGATAATGAATAGACTGATAAACGCTCGCTCGATCTATACATTCAGATATTTGTTGGCATTTATGTAACGATTATTTACTAAAAAGGAATCAGGCAGGAACTTCAGGAAAAATTATGATTGAAAAATAACAAATTTAATATTCATTGAATCGAAATGAAAAGTCTTTATTTAGAACATTGAAAAAATAACGCGTTAGAGTTAAGAGAACAAAAAAATCCTGTTTTCAATACTCATTCTCTCTAGATTTATTCAGTTTCATAGAATGTCTTCTAGTAATGGTATTTGCGTAGAAACAGCATACTTCTATCTAGTCAATAAAGTAAAAATAGGATGCCCAACCGAGAGCAGCTGTTGATGTTGCGGCTGTAGCTACACATATACCAGCGCCAATAAAGTAGCCCACAATGCTTAATTGAAGTGCACCTGGATGAGTGTGGGCGCACATAGGAGAAAACTCGATACTCACATCCTCAAGTTAAATCCGCGTAGTATTCTAACTGCATGATAGAAATTCTTGTCTCATTTGACTGAAAAACATCATAATGATACAACCATATTGTGTTGTGTCAAATGCATAGTTTTCAAAAGTCGGAAAGTTGATTTTCTAGCAACCTGCCAATTAGGAGGAGCTGAGTAAATACAGACAATCAGTATGATGTGTCAGCTATTTGTAGCAAAGCAAAAATTAAAATATTAGCTGCAGTCATTGAAAGAATTACTCCTAGTTCCTTTTTTCTGCCCATAATGTGACGCCAGTACAAGCACCAACCTGTATTGGCTCACATCTTCATGTTATTTGACTTTCAATAACCTTGTTGATATACGTAAATAGGCTAAATTAAAATTAATTAAAACTATTAAGAGTAAGAATGAAGTATATATATTTTAAACAATTTTTAAAGCGCATACAATCCCTATACAGCTTTATCACTGTTCGTACTAGTTGCTAGATTCTGGTACGAAATGTCACAGTTCTAGAATAAATGGTCGTCACTGTAATTGCTTATTAAATTCGATTGATAAAATGTTCAATGGCATTGGCTGTTCGAGTGAATTCTTGCTTTGCTTTAAAGTCTGTTGCAATTTTAGCTTCTTTTCTTAACTTTTGTATTGTACCATTCATTTCATCGTGAAAATTGAAGTGTGAACAAATTTGTTTCAACTCCTTTATTGTCGTCAACAAGCCATCTTTAATATCATTAACCTCATACTGACAAGCATCTCGAACACGCTCTAAGAGAACAACTCTATCGCTACTACTTTTTATATTTCTATTGGCTTGTTCAAAAGCAGCCTTTTTACTTTGAATGATTTCTTCAACCGTTTTTAGTCGTGATACTGGAATTTCGTAAGAATGTAAATGGTCATTCATTCCACACGCACAATGTCGGCAATTTGATCCATTTGCAGCAGCACATTGTTGAAAATGATGCAAATTCAACTTGGGCTCATATGATAACGAACAGTTCTCATGGCATACTTGTACTTTACCATGTCTCAGACAAATTGTACTATAATATGATTTTTTTTCTATATCAATAACGCTGATACGTTTTGATTCCGTGAAATTTTTGTTTGCTTGTTGATCTTCAGAGGCATTTTTCAAACGCTCTTTTTCAATTTGCAATGTATTCATGATATTTAACAAAGACTTTTGTTTTTCAATCAAATTCTCCTTGTGTACAATCAGTTGTTCTCGTCGAATTCTCATATCATTAAATACTTGTACCGATGTAGCCGATGTTTGATTTATTTCATGCATTATTTCGCCCATTGTTTCTACCGACTCCTTCCATGTTTGTGTCATTTTTCGTACTGATTTTGTGTTTTGAAGTAACGACTTATCTTTGATGGAAAACAATGCATTTTGCATATGAAATGTTCGTTCTTCTGATGGTTTGAATTCAGAAATCAGGGATAAATCAAAGTTTCTAGTTTCTTCAGTACAATTTGTGAAGATAAAAAATAAATTTTTAAAAATTTTATCTGGTAATGAACTACGCAGTTGACTCAATGTTGTTTTGATGGATGTTGATAAACGAACATTTGTGCCATTGATCGTGATTACAATAGCATTAATGAATGGAACTTGTGAAGCTTGTGTCAAGATTTTCTGAATATTTTGATCATCTTTATGGGAATCTGTATCATTAAAACCAGGTGTATCTATAATTTTGATACATTGCCCATTCCATCGAAAATCATAAGCAGTACATTCTTGCGTTTGACTCATACTAGTATCATGTACATTACGCTCACAATGTCGATGGTGTCCCTCAGGAAAATTCGGCTCAGGAAATAGACTGTTTGGTATAACAATTTTCATATTTGAATAATGATCTTCTTCATCAAATGAAGAATTGGTAAAATAATTGGCAAAATAATTTATACAAGTTGATTTGCCTGAGCCTGATTCACCAATGAATAGAATGATAATATTTGGATTCGACTCCTTTCGGACGGTAGAACAGGAGAACACGGTAATACTGGAAAAAGACATCTTCGCTTTTGGCTTTTAATTTTTAATTTTTGATGTATAATGATGTATTTTTTTTGAAGTAATTTATATATACATGTAGACATGTAATTTCGAACAAAGCAAAAACTTGGAAAAAAAATGTAAATTTGTTTGATTTGACTTACTGCAATGACAAAAATTCGCTTGTAATCTTTATTGCCATATCTTCTTATTTGTTCCAGCATAGACCATTGAAGTCTCTCGAACGGTTGAGATAGGCATGTACTTCCTTGCTTCTGTATGTTATATGCTGAAAATTTGCATCAATATATTCCAAGAGCAATAAACTTTGTTCTTCTTAGTAAATATTCTCAAGAGTCTTGATAAGATACATCAACGAGTAGGAAAAAGTCAACTGCATTCTGAATATATAAGCTCGATACTTTGCAATAGTATGGACAACTCATTTCATATTACATTCTGCTTAAAAAATAAGAAACATGACCTCAGCGCGCGAGCCGAAACGTTTTATTTTACTTGGCGATGCTGGTGTCGGAAAATCTTCATTAATTAACTTTTTGTATAATATGAGTTATGGTACAAAAGATCCAAAAAAAATTTTTTGTACTAGTCCACAAGTTAAATTATCTATACCATGTGCAAATTGGTTGGACTGTCTTGATAAGAAATACCGAAATAAGCACAGTGAACGTGATATTAATGATCAAATACAAAGTCAGACGCAGAAATGCATGACGTATTCATTTCGAACAGCAGATTTTTATCTCGAACTAATTGATACACCAGGATTCAATGACACAAACGGCTTCGATGTCGATGAAAGAAATTTGGACTGCATTGAAAAGACTCTAAAACAATTACCTTTCCTAAATGGAATTATTATTGTTATAAACGGTGCTCTTCCACGTCTCGGTGTGTCATTCAAAAACGTTTTACATTCATTGTATCAAATATGGCCAAATGATTTATTAAACAATTGTGTTGCAGTTTTGACAAATTGTGATAAACTTAGTGTTAATTTAGATCCAGCAATATTACATGATCATTTTAAAATAGATGATAGCAGGGTATTTCACTTGCAAAATAGCTTATTTCGATGGAACCCCAAAAATCAATCATCAAAAGCAATACGTCGGTTTGAACAAGATTTTGAAGACACTCTGGACATAACTGAAACTTTAGTGCGAAAATTGTTACAATTTAATAGCGTTTCAACACAAGTATTCGAAATTGGTGGTATTAAAATAGCTTTAATTGAAAATTGTATTATTGAGGCTATCAACAAAATTATCAGTCTAATTAATATATATAAAGACCAAACTGCAACAGAAGATGGTATTAGCAATGCGCACCATACAATGCAATGTAATGAAAAATGGGAAAAAGATCAAGAAATCACAGTTATGCGTTGGGATCAATCACCACAACGTCAATCACGATCACTACTACCCGCAAAATCAGAAAATCCATCGAAATTTATTGAAAATCGTCGACCAGCATCAGCACAAAGCGCCTCTTCGTCAGGAAGAAGTTGTGAAAAAGACATCTCGAGATCTTTTGTTGTTAATCGAGATCCACACGGTTCATATTCAACGAATGATGACTACATGCATAAAAATAATCCTTCGGCGCATACTGATAATGACACTGGTCAGCATTGCAGGCCACCAGAGTATAAAAATCCTTCATCCAATCATCATCATCACCATGATCCTCAAGAAAGCCGTTCTTCTACGTGTTCATCATCATTAAAACAGAATACCGATACTTCATTTCATCATGATTCTTCTCACAACAGCACACATTCAACTACAAGACCATATTCTGCTCGAACTGCTGGATATCCTTCATCATCAGCGACTGCTGAAACCTGTGGTAAAGATCATAAGATTTCAGCATCACATGATCGTGATGAGAGACATGACACATATTCAAGAGAACGACCACATGATCAGAAATACAGTAAGGCTCATTATGATCATGATGATGGGTATAATCCCCATAATCCTATGTATCGACAACAAACAGCAAAAGTCCGAGTAACATTACCAGATAATGAGACTCGATCACATTATACTTATGCTGAACAACAAGAATTTATGTTAAAAAATAAAGCGCAACACTTGATTGCCAGACAGCAAAAGTTGGAAACAGAAATAAACTCATCGTTAACACAATTAAAAGCAAAAGTCACTGCATTACTTTCAATAAAAAAAAACTATGACATTATTGGTCGAACCCAAGATTTACTCACAAAATTCAATAAAACTATTAGTGTAATGGACGAAAACATAGATATGAAACGCTATTACGATGCTACTGTGAAGATCCTTTCAAATAAACGAGGCCAGAACCAAGTCGTGAGTTACTTATACGGAAACAATACATGAATATATTTTTCGAATACAAATTGATTTTTGTCTTGTTATTAAAGTAATTTGCGGTTGTAAATGTTTAATTCTTCTCATTATACCTACGTTCATGAAAATGGTAGCTCGTACCGTTCTAAAAAAAATCCAGTTTAAGATGACTTTATCTTGATAGAGCTTTAGAATTATATTGGTATAATATGTACTGGAATTCTATCAGATTTTCCGGCAAATCTGCATATATGTTACTTGACAGTGAATAATTATACGTATGTAGGAGATAAAAATGAAATCTGAAAAAATCTTTCTGTGAAATTATTTTTCTTCGAAAACGCAAACCTTTTCCCACAAGTTAAAAACGATCAAGTTTAAAAGACAAGCTTGATATCAAGTATAGAATATTCTTATATAGAAAAGGCACTCATGAAAAACAGAGATAATCCTTTACATAAATCAATTCTTGCCACTATTGATGTTCTTCATTCGATTGCTTGACCAAATTAAGCAAATATATTCATATTTAACTTGTAGACAGCTAAGATTTAAAAACAAGGGTGTCGATGTGGGTTCGGGTGTGTGCGCTCAGATGAGACTAATATCTGTATCAAAGCCATGAGATGCCTAATTCGAATTCGAATACAAATGAAGCTTCAACTGCATAAAATTACTTCGAAAATAAATAAAAATTCAACCAGCACTTCCATTCGAAAATAGGAAAATTAGGAAAAGGTTTTTTTCGAATTCGAATTATAATTGTCATATGCACTTTCCTGTTAGAATAGGAAAATAGGAAACCTTTTTTTCTTGAGGGTGAGGGTGTGAGTGTGTCTTCCTTGTATACCCCCACACACCCACACTCATCACGATACTCAGTGTAACGGTATTATGACATCTATGACACACCCACACCCCAAAACAAGTCAACATTCGATACATTCATTCTTGTAAGAAAGTTACAATGAAGATATTAGCAAGAGGTAGAAACGATGCTGCTGCAGAAGCTGTAGAAAAAGCAGCTATAATTTTATTGGCAATTGATAGTCGACATCGGCTAATGTAATCGAGATTTTTGTCAATGATTTGAGCATGCAACGGTGATTGAGCATTTAAACTCAGTCGAAGTTGGTCAACACCATAATTGTATCTTGTTGATATGGGAATACATTGGACAGCTGGATCAATCAAGTACTTGTTTACCGACTTTAAAGCTTTTTCAGTATATTCTTCCAGTTGTTTGACATCGTCTTCACAATTAGGCGCTTGGCCTTGGAAATACTCATCGATTTTACTGAGTACACATATGGCAGGTATGCTAGTACCAAGTTGCATTTGTTTTCCGTATTGTAGAACATTATTGACATTCTTCATAATACTATTCAGAGAAACTACGGGTGTGGGATGTGAATGCTGATATTGTGTCTGTGCACCGCTACCCACACCTACACCCTACACCCACACCCCACACTAAGGAACAGAAAATTTACTTTTCTCGAATTACATAGTGGTAGTTTTGACATTGAATTTAATTTCTTAAACGATAGAAAAGTTGAACTTAGCTTTGCCCATCTAGCCCCAGGTCGTGGACGTACGGCGGGAAACGGCCGGAAAGCACAGGAAAGCGCTGGAAAGTGGAAGCAGTATTCCAGTTGGAAGTTACCGGATTTTCTTCCTGTAGATTCCGATCAACTTCCAGATGTAAAACACAGAAAACTGACCGGAATCCACAGGAAAAAAATCCGGTAACTTCCAACTGGAATACTGCTTCCAGTTTCCAGTGCTTTCCCGTGCTTTCCGGCCAGATACGGTGATTTTTCCGCATCTTTCCGGCCGGTTCCTACAGTATCCGTCCTCCGGAATCATTGACCTGGGGCGTATTTTCAACGTGTAGCTAACTATTTCCTCTTCCGAATAGAAACTTCAAAGGGTCATTTGAGCTGGTAAAGATAGGGTGAATTTAGCATTCACATATTGTGATGAAGGCCGGTCTTATAATTATCAGGCAATTCAAACTCAAATTTTTCAATTTCTTCATGGACGTTAATTGGTCAAATTGAAGCTAATATGATACATGATAGACTACTACTAGACACTGATAGATATGCCATTAAATTGGAAATGAAACATTCTTTAGTTAATGAAATTTTTATTTTTCTCAAAAGTCAATAGAGGGTCTTATCATTATGATACACCTTGTATAATCAAGAAAAGCTGCGAGCCGGATTCTTCGAGAAAATTATTATTATTGTTACTAATTAACAATAACTTCTCATCCCCTAGTTTTATTATTGAAAAATGTCTATTGAATAAACACATTTTTGTTTAAAAGGTAATTTTACCATTGAGGAATTGAAGAAAATCTCTCATTCGATATCGTTTCACTTTTATCTTGCCAATATCATGTTAGAAATGTATAGCCATCGTACTATGGGGCCATACTTGGTCTCTTTTTCTTACTGAACGAAAAGAAAAGAAAGGACAAAATACGACCGGTCATATGGAAATAGGTATATGTGTACACACATTACACATATATTTGCGAGTGTGAGCAAATTGTCCACTGAAATCAATTACTAAATCGAAAATTTGTGTTCTTTATTGTGTCAATATCATAATTACATTGTTCATTTTGTCGTTCGGTCAAATATTCTTCAGTATGCTTTTTTTCTGCTTGTGATCATTATTTATTTTGCTTCGATTTTTAACTTATAGCTATTATGAATCCGCAACAATTCTTTGCATATGCAGAAAAGGAGTATCCCAGGTCGAACATTCCGGCCACCGGATCCCGTAAGATACTCCAGGGAATATGCGGAAAAGGCACCATACCCTGCAGGAAAACACAGAAAATTGCTGGAACATGGAAACAGTATTCCGGTCAAAAATACGGCCGGACTTTTCCGACGAATTCCTACCAAGTTCCGGTGCTTTCCGGCAGGAATTAATCGTAAACCACCGGAAAAAATGCGACAAATTTCCAACCGGAATACTGCTTCCACAAAATCAACGAAACTACCCGGAAGCGGCCGTTTCCAGGCCGGATTGTTCGACCTGGGATACCAAGGAGTTTGCAACATTTTTATGTGATGATTTGGCTATTGTGAATCAACGTGTATTGATGAATATGTCATTAGGAGAAATAGTTGAAATGAGCAGCACTATTTTTCCAAGTGTACGAGAAACCACCCAGGTCCAAGAAAACGGTGCATAAATGGCCGTAAAAGACGTAAAAAACGTTGAAAAACGGCACCGTTTCCCGTCAGCTCAGAAAACGATGAATATTTTGTTAAAAACGATGGCCGTTTTCTAGCGGAAAAACGGTCCGTAAAACGAGCTGACGGATTACGGCGAAACGAGGTGCAAATTAACGCCTTATTATACCATTTTATAGACGTTTCAGTCCTGTTAAGATGATCGTTCCGGCGGTCGGAATGATCGTCCTGGGCGGTATTAAATTTTACGTTGTTGATGCTGACAATCAGGATTCACGAAAAGGATTAAAAGCAAGTACAATAACTATGATTAAAATATTGGAAAAAGAATTCGCCGCTGCTCGTAACAAACGATCAGGTATGTTATCGCAAGGTTTTCGATAAGGCAATTTTAAGGAGTAGGAAATCTAGGATCTTGACGATTTACTACAGAAAAAAATGGATGTTCGATTAGTACATATTGAATTGATAAAACAATTATACTATTTTAGAAGGGACAGCTTTGATTGAGTTCATCTTAACCCTTTCCAGCCGGATGTAGCCATTTGGCAATATTGAGTTAACATTTGGTGCAGGGCTGATCTGTACTCATCATATTTAATTCTTTAGCACATTGATAATTACGCCAATACATTTATGAGTAAATCCATAAACGTACAAGAAAAATATAACCTTTCACTGAATACAGGGAGGGCTCGGTTTGGGATCCCCCCAAAAAGGGTCGGAATAGAAATTCTGCGTTTTTCTCGTGTCTTAACTATCAATCGAAGAAACAATTAGCGATTAATTTTCTCCTATGGATGTATGATCTATTGAGTTACTCAGATGGATTAGGCAGTGAATTCGAAAAATTGACATGTTGGGATTTTGCTTGTAGGCCACACTCGACCGTTCGGTAACGTGTAGCTTTTTTTGTACCAACGACCACACTTTTAGCATCTCCCCGATAACGGAACTAAGAATTCGCCCGAAAATATTTGTTTTCTACCGGTCTTCTAGTAGCTGGTCGGAAAGGATTAAAGAAAAGTATCGAGTGTTATCACTTATTATCAGTGAACTAAAGCGTCAAAGATAAGATATTGGTCTCATTCAAAACTGCAGCGTAGCAATCTACTTGAGCTCAACAAACACTTAGAAATAGCGAAAGCATTGTAATAGAGTCCTATAACTGTTACGGATAGTAGTTCATGCAGAACTTTTCTTCAATATAGATAATGCACTGTTATCGAAAAACTTTTATTGAGTAGTTTTTAGAAATAAATACTTGAAAAGAAAGATTTACTTGAAGCGATTTTTCTCTGGTGGAAATCTTGAAATCAGATGTTTTTACATTAATAAAATCAAATAGACCATTGTTATGAACCATTTTCTTACAACTTTTTACACAATATTAATATTCGTTAATATCTCTTTAAAATTCTACACTTTATATATGTTTAAACAAGAATCAATTTCTGTTAACTTATTTTGTTTTGAATTCCGAATCTTTAGCACTATTATTCATTGTGTTTTATTAAATAATAACATTAAGTCTTGTTAAACAATATATTGAGATTTTCTCTAATTGAAAAATGAATTGAAATTTTAAAATCTAAAAAAGCGATAAAAACATTTTCGCATCGAAATAAATAACATTCATTGTTTTAATATCATTTTAGGAGATCTATCAACAACTGAAACAACTGATGCAGAATTGAACAACGATAGTAGTAAAGAAAATCGTCGAACGCTTATAAATAAAAAAGAAATAGTAATCTTTACACAAAAAACAAACTGTTATTTTATTAAAATATGAAACTAAAAAAAAAATAAAATTGAAATTATTTAGAATAAAATCTTATGAATTCTTTTCAAAAAAAATTCTTAATCAGTTTTAAAATGATCGAAAATAATTTTGAAAGATTTCTATTAATTCTGTCGAACAAAAAAAAACAAAATTCTACATTTTGTTTTCTTTAAACTTAATTATAAATTAATATTGTAAACAAATCTGTTTTAGAAGAATAAATTTTCTAACGAAATCAATCTATTGTTGTTCCACATACAGTTGACATGTTAAATGTTTAAATTTAAAGCCCTACAAGGCCACTTACACTTGAATAAATTAAATAAATAAACAAATAGTTCTAATGGCTTTGACATTGAATGTGAATCGATGATGGTTTTTTTTTAAAAGAATTCATAAATGTTGTTTATTGCCAATTGTGTTAATGAACAATTTAATTGAATGTTGTTCTGTTTACAATTTACCTAATTCTAAACAATCTTTCTTTTCTTATTATT
Organism: Rotaria socialis; assembly: GCA_905331475.1. Taxonomy (NCBI): domain Eukaryota; kingdom Metazoa; phylum Rotifera; class Eurotatoria; order Philodinida; family Philodinidae; genus Rotaria; species Rotaria socialis. The sequence goes on from CAJNYU010000013.1 coordinate 77,191, forward strand.
GTGAAATATTTTTAAGAGATCACTTTGATTAATGTTTATTCATATTAAAAAAAAATGTTGTGATGCATAAAACTCATATTGTTAGTGTGAATACCTCTTTGCTCTTATTATGGTGAAAAGCATTACTCCAATAGTTCTATTAAAAAGTTCAATCAAAAAGAAAAGAAATGTTTTTTTGTTGTTAATAAAACTAAAAAAATTGAAAAGATGGATTTGTCGAAATTTGAAGAATGTTCATATTCATCTCATTATTGTTGTCTATCAATTGATCGATCATTAACAACACGTTTAATTGAATCATCAAATAGTTCATTGAAATATTCTTCCTGTTTTGCTCATAGGCCTGAGTGGGTTGTTGGTCTTGACAGATGGTCATCAACACAAATTAATAATACAAAGAATAATTTATCACGTCGTCATTTAGATTTTCATAATGATATTGGACTTTATTTATCTTGGCATGAAAAAATTAATTCAGCTCCAATATCATTAAAAGGTCATAAAATCCAATCAAAGTGAAAAGATCATTGGTTTCACATATGCCGATCATATTCTAGGCGTAGGACAAATATAGCATGATAAACCCATGCAGCAGTTCACTATCAATTTACTAATGAATTCACACATTCATTTCATTTTACGATAACGTTTACTCTCTAAAAACGGCTGCTATTGAAAACAATTATTGTTGAAGATGTCATTTGCATTGAACCCTATCATTCTTAGATGAAAAAATCCATAAGGTGAAAAAGAAGATATTAAATGTAAAAACAAAAATCCAGTGTGCATGTTGCCTGCCTTTGCTGTTTCATTATTAAATTGAAGAAATATATGTATGCCTAAGTGACTCGGTTTTCAACAATCAAATGATATCTTACCGTGTATTTATTGGCATGGACAAAATGAATAGTTCTTAAATGTTTATGAAATAGATGTTTCCACTATTTATATAGTTGAATATAAGAGAGATCTATCTGATTATGTTTTTGAGAAGAACCGTTATCATTTGGTTATGATGTCACTTGGACAAGCTTTCTTTTCCAGGTTGGAGTTATGTTGGCAAATCTGATAGAAAAAGGATGTGAGTGTGCTCGTTTCACTACCCACCATCTAGCCGTATAACTCTATGATACTATTAAAACAAGTCTTATTCTTATATCTCATGCTGTTGTTGTCTAAGAAACGAATATTATGTTATCGAAATCGGCGTAAGAAGATTTTCTTGAGGGAAAGGCATACTTTATAGGATCATCGATTATGAATTGAAAAGAAAAGCAACAGTGTCAATTAATGATTAATTAGAAGAAGAGAAAGAAAACTGTAGTAGCAAGAATCACTAATAATCGTTGATTTCTATCCATGATTTTGTCGCTTTGCGATGATGAATTTTGGGGTTCTGTAGATGTTTGTTGAGGTTTTGTAGCTGTTTGTTGAGGTTCTGCAGATGTCCCTTCAACAATACACTGTTTGATCGAGCCAAGACCACTTATCACTTGACTAAGCAAAGGTCCTCGATAGCAAATGTTACCAACTCCACTCACGGTGGCATGAACTCCTTTTACACCATAAACAGAAGCTGATCCAGATCCAGCCACTTCAGCAGTCGCAATATTCATTGGACACTCGATTGCATCCAAGTGCGCAGTACCTGAGACGCTCAATCGTCCATTCCCTTGAACTCGACCGGACAAAGAGAGTTGGCCTGTACCAGATATGGCAACATTAATATTAGAACCGTGTTGTAGTTTGAGTATTGCGCTGCCAGCTCCAGAATGTGCAATATTCAAAAGCGATGAAGGATTACTAAAAATGACGTTTCTTGATCTCATTGACGACATTCCATCTATTTCCAAACTAAGGAGAGCTTTGCGGTAATTAACATACACTTTGATTGCTGGATAATTAGTGCCGCTCGCCAATTTGATATCAAGATCTGCCAAACAAATTTGAAATAATTCTTTTTTTTTTCAATAAAGTGTCTTCAGAATAAAAGGTAAAAATAAAAGTTTTTCTTTACTTGCAACACATTGCGATGAGACTGAACTAACAAATCTGCTCAAGAAATCTATTAAATCAATATTTCTCTTTGCTCAACTATCTTTTTCTTCATATAGAAATATATTCAAAAAACCCGTTTCATGTTTGAATAGATCAAGTGCTTCTTCTTAACATTCATAAAGGAAATGGGACGCTATGAGTAAAAGCTGACAGTATTCTTCAAATCATGGATACAAACAATCATTCGGTCTTGTTGTGACAGTTATATATTGGCCTGTATGCAACCATTGTTCCGTTTCGATGATGACACTCGGTTCACTATTGACGTGAGTCAATTCGAATTGTATGTGTTCAGATGCCCGAATCTTGTCGAAGTCGCCATCAAGTGAATATATTTCAGATATCACTGTTTGCTGTTCATTTTTCGCAAAACAAACAAGCATAGCCACCATTAATAATAGGATAAAATAGAGCCATTTCATTGCTAAATGCGACGAGCAAGGATAAAAGATTGGATAGATACACTCTAAAAGGAAGATATATAGTGTATAGACATGACAGTTTGACCTGATTCGAGATGGTGAATTAGTCGCTAACTTACACGTTTCAACTGTTAACGGATGACCAATTTTAGATACCCGATAGTCTTACTTCCTTTTGATCTGATGAACTGTATTAATGAGAGCTACGTCTTATATCGACCTATCTTTCCTATACGCTTCAGCTAATCTACAAGCAATCAATATCTGTTCTCCATTTTTTTTTTGAGTTAACATGTTTTAAAGAAAGTTCTATAAGGTTTGAAATATTTTTCAATGGCATATTAAGTTAAATTTAAAGAAAAAAACGCTGAAGAAAAAATGAAATTATTGTGTCAAAATTATTTTCTTAATATATGTACATTAATCCTATGGAAATGCAATCATTTCTAGAATGAGTTGCTCGTAGATCAGCTCAAGCGTTGAGGTTGTTTAAAAAGCTAGTGGTATATAGATGTTTATAATATAATAATAAATCTACAATAAATGAATGAACGAATATGTCATAATGAGGTAAAAATGAAATTAGGTAAACAAAAGATGTTGTTTATTTTGTGAAACCGTGAAAGTTTTCAAACTTAAATTCACAAAAAAAGAATACTTCGAATTTCTAAAACACTTCTTATATAAACTGTAATAGCTTCTTTCAATGTTTTAGATTTTAATATCATCATAAAGATCTCAATAGTTACATTTTGAGAGAAAAGATTGTCAATGTCCGAGCAAAGAGTCCTGATTGCTGTTGATATCAGTATTAAATCATCTTCTACTTATTCAATCTTAGATTTCAATTATGTTTCAAAACACAGTCGCAACTGTAGAATACGAATGTAATGAGAAAGAAAGAAAGAAAGAAAGAAAGAATACCCTTGCCTTGCGGCTACCTTTCAGTATAGGGTAGCTGTCCGGAGACAGTTTCAAGAGCCCGATATTTTTCCTACAACTATTACTAGCTGCAGCTCTGGACAGAAGGCCGGCCTGACTCAGAGTTCCTTCCGCTTAATTACTTAAGCTTCCCATGCATACTGACTAACCACATACTATCCACGAGGATATTTTTATGTATGTCACATGTAATCAGCGTGCTATCGGATGGGTGATCCGAGACAAAGCAGCCGTTAGTAACTTATCCAAGGTTATTCTATGGATGATGGCGCCGAGGTTTGAACACACTATCTTGTGGATATGTGCCGAGCATCTTAACCATCCAGCCATAGCGGCTGTAATGAGAAAGGAGGCTGTGACAAAGAAAAATCAGAAGAGAAGTCTGCATTGGTTCTCCTTGATAACTTCATATTTTAAAGAAGAAATCATCGTTCTGTACAAATTATGATAACACTTTAGATCTCGTTTAGTGTGTTGAAAATGCAATAATTAAGCAGCTCTTTTTGGCAATTTTTCGATATGGCTTGATAGTGTTCATGGAATGATCTTTGAAACTAGTAACATTAGAAAAGTGAATGAAAACACGAGATCGCTGAAAACATCAAGTCTCATTCGAGTTTTTCTAAGTTTTACAACAAGAAGACTGTTCAAATATATTGAGCATTCCTTTCATAAGTAATTCCAAGAACATTATCGCGTCATATAAAGATGTAAGACAAAAGAATGTTGCTTAAAATTGGCATTTCCTGCACCCTACATGCTTTTAATAACTCATGTTGCTTAACATTCCAAATTCATTGTGAAATGAAAATTCTTTATAAGCAGTTAATGAAATTATACTTATTTTATTATTTACACATATTTTAATATGACCCTTTATCTCTCATTGGATATTGACACTGTCATTTGCAGAAACATTGCAGAAAACGAAGAACACATGATATCAAATGACCAGTGATGGGATCCGGTTCGTGCTTTGTCGAACCGATCTCATCACTGCAAATGACTACTTACATATTGTCTAGAGAACGGGGTTCCGGAATTTCGCCAATAAGACTTTCGCCAATAGGACTTTCGCCATTGGCGAAAGTCCACTGTACTTTCACCAATACATTCGGTGGAGCTTCGCCAATTGGCGAAAGTCCACTGTACTTTCGCCAATATGGTCTCTGGAACTTCGCCAATTGGCGAAAGTTCACTGTATTTTCGCCAATACATTCAGTAGAATTTCGCCAATTGGCGAAAGTACAGTGATCTTTCAACAATGTCATTGTAAAATCGACGTAGACTAAAAAACGTTTTCTCACCTACATCGGTAAGTGTAAACTATGATATATATACTCTAGTAACATTAACTTCAGGGCTGACATATACCCTTTCGTAATATTGTTGTGTAATTACTGAGATACCCCATCTCACTTTCGCCAATTGGCGAACGTCCACTTTACTTTCGCCAACACATTCGGTGGAACTTCGCCAATTGGCGAACGTCCACTGTACTTTCGCCAACACATTCGGTGGAACTTCGCCAATTGGCAAAAGTCCACTGTACTTTCGCCAACACATTCGGTGGAACTTCGCCATTGGCGAATGTCTTATTGGCGAAAGTCTTATTGGCGAACATACCGCCACCCCACCTGCTCAGCACCTGCTCAGCACCTCCGGCACCTGTTCAGCACCTTCAGCACTTTATAGTAAATTTTGGTGCTTGGAGCCAGCACTTTCCCCCTTGACTCTATTACGAAAGGAGAGAAACGAAAGTTTGTGCTGCACTCAACAGGCATCATCATCTTTTTCGCTTTATTTCAGAAGGGTTTTTTTTCGAAAAATAAACTGATTTATTTTTCGAAACAACATGCACATTATTATAGTGAAAAAAAATTCATAAAAATATTCACATTATTCTTCGTCTCAGTAATTTTTATATGTCAACGTGGACAATAATAGGTAGAAAACCTGCTACAGGCAGCAATACACGTGTAGATATAACTTTTTTCAAAAATGGATTTAATGTAAACGGTTTTGATATGGAGGTGTATGATGATGTTCGCAATGGTCATACCAATTTCAAAGAATCTATCAAACGAGGCGAAATACCAAAAGAAGTTTTGGAATCAAAACATTATCATGCAAGTAACATCGACTATTATTTCCAAGAAAAAGAAGAACTTGGTGAATCATTAGCCTGGCGAAATTACCAGTCGAGTCGGGTACAACTGCAAGATTATAACTCCGACTGGCCAAAATTATATCAAAAGGAAAGAGAAAGTATTCATGTAAGTGTGTCTTGACTGATTCTCTGTTATAGCTTAGTTGCACACTGAGATCCCTACGCTCTGAGTAAAACGCGTTTTTGCCCTCTTTTTTAAATACACAAAGTAAATGCTTTTTTGTCATTTTTTCTAATGTGGAAAAATCATTTACTATAATTGTCACGGCATACGCGTTTTTCCTCACACTTATTGCGGAATAAATGCGTTCCAATTGTTTCTATTGGCCTAACTGTGGGTGGAATGGGTTTTGGAGTGTGTGGATGTGAGGAACTACTCTGTCTTTCAAATCTCACACCCACACTTACTCATTGTAGTTTTACTCGTGGCGTGGAGATCTCAGTGGGTAGTTAAATGCTACTTTTTACAAATAACCTTTTTATTCTACAGAACGCTCTGCGAACATTCTACAGCCATAACATTCAGCCCGAGAAATTATTTGATGTAGAGCATATAGGAAGTACAAGTGTTGAAGGAATGTGTGCGAAACCAATGATTGATCTCTTAATTATAGCTGCACACTACGCAAGAGGCTTACATGGGCATGGTTGGAACGTTATTAATGTTCTAATCCAAATGGGTTATCAGATGCGATGCCCTCAAAAGCTTGCCTGTAATATTGAAGATTGGCTTCATGTAGATGGTGTTCTCATAAAAGTATAGTCAGATCCTCAGATTTAAACCCTTTTTTCATCTTTTATGTGTTTTTACAGGAAAAGTTCATCATTCATATGGTTTACGTAGATAATTTATCAGATACCTCAGCTTCCGATTTTATCGCCTTTCGGGATTACCTTCGTACTCATCCTCAAGATCATTCAGATTATTCTGCACAAAAGATAAAAATAAGTTCGAATCCTCTGGCGATTAAAGATTATGCACAATATAAGAATAAGATTGTCAACGATTTAATGGATAAAGCAACTGTGTGGTACCGAGCAAATCAGAATTTTATACACATTGGGACGTTTAGTATGGATACAAATCAATGGTCATGCTGCTGCGCAAAGGAAAATGAAGCAAGCAAAGATGATAGGCGTAATCAATTTTGCTACGTTGGATGTTACAATCCAGCGCTAAAGCTTACCATTTATCACCCAGGACGATTCCAGTATGATGGATACCGTATGGACAATGGAGCTTGGACATGTTGTTCAGATGGATGGTATTCCAATGGGTGCAAGAAAGTTGGGATACCACTGTTCTTCTCGACCGGGCGCTGTAAATAATTGTTGAATATTTGCAAAGACGCAATCATCCCCAAACTAAGAATTGTTGACACTAGTAGATAGATCTCGGCGAGCTAATTTTACACTGGGAAAAAAATAGCACCACACGGAACCATTTTTGAAACGAATTCTAAACCCTCAAAAAGGTTTCGTAAAAGCCCAAGATAGTCGCAAAATTATTATCAAGAGTCCAGGAAATTTTTTCGAAGGTTTTGTGGAAAGCTTACTAAACCTAAAAAAGTTCAGCATTCGTTTCAAAGTATGAAACCCTTTTCAAGTTTCGTAGTATCTGCGAAATTATTTTAAAGTTCAGTGAGAAAATTCGAAACTTTCCGGGTTCCGTGTGGTGCTCTTTTTTTCAGTGTACAAACATCCACGATCACCTAAAATGGTTGAGAGTGTGAGTGTGGGTATATCTTCTCCTATCAGCCACAATCGCACCCACACCCAAACCCATACCCAAACCCACACCTGAACGTAACACCGTCGAGATATGTGTATTTCAAACCGTGAACGCTTTTGTGGACACTACATGTAGCATGCGTATTTTGGCGAACTCATGCAGTGGGGATGCTGCGTCCACCAATTGTAAACCTCTGTGTACGGTGTAGACTAATTGACACCTTGATATGTGCAAAGTTTCAGATCACGATTCGAAAATGTGATTTTACGAGAAAATCAGGCATATGCAGAGAAAGTTTTGATGGAACTTTCATATACCACCGAAATCGCAACATGGACCCCTATTTTCTAACGCCTTTTTTAGTCTACACGTCCTCTACTCCCCACGAAGAAAATTTTTTCAAAAAACCGCGGTAATCAGCGGTCGCGAAAAACGCGGTTTCAGCGGGTATTTTCGAATAGCGAAAGTCAGACCATCTATGCGTATCTCTAACACCACCCAGAACCGCGGTTTTCAGCGGTTTTAGAGATACGCATAGATGGTCTGACTTTCGCGGTTTTCAAAACCGTCGCATACCGCGGTTCTGAAAACCGTTGTAAACCGCGGTTTCACGCGGTATTTTTGAACGGCATAAATGGTGTGACTCCCGCGGTTTTGGGTGGCTTTTTTTGACACGCATAAATGGTCTGACTCCCGTTATATCCAAAAGGCGCTTCAAACCGCGGTTTTTAATACCGTTCTTTACGGCAGTTTTTTCGATACACTAGACTCAATAGGAGTAAGTGTATCGATCATAACCTGTACCTTGAAGGTTTCAGGTGCGGCGCCCTTCGAGGGGCAGTGTAGTGAACTCGAACGAGCTCTATTTCCACAAAGTGTCTTTGTAGAGTTCTTATATTATGTATGTGATATAAGTAAAATTTGCCAGAATTTGTGGGGCACGACATCTCGAATGTCCTTACACATTCCTTGACACTTTGGTATGCACCGCGGTTATTATCGAGTACACCGCGGTTTGGAAAACCGTTAACAACCGCTATAATGAAAACCGCGGTTATGAGTGTGCATACCGCGGTTTGTCTTGAACGCGGTTTTTCAAACCGCTGATAACCGCGGTTTTAAATGGGATAAAAATAATACCGCGGTTTTCTCGGATCAAACCGCGGTTTTGTATAATTTTTTTCCGTGGGTTATCGGCGAAATATAGCGGTGAATCACTTCGAAAAGTTCCCTCATTAGCTCGACGTGTTCTGCAAAGGATGAGCATACGAAGTTGTCGAAAGAAGTTTGTGTGAACTGGGAGATCAATTAACCGTTATATATTCTTTATTTTTTCCTGCTTTAGGTATACTTGGTGATTGCGATCGATGGGATGTAGAAGGCGTTGGCCGCTGGTTACAATCCTTGAAGCATATTAATAAAGACTACACGACTAGTTTTCTGACACACGGTATTGATGGATATCTCTTGATTAATAGTGTCGACGACGAAGTTCTACGAGATGTAGGAGTGTCTACTGTACTACATCGTCGGGTGATATTAAAGGCTATAGATGAGCTGAAGCAGAAGTCGTCTTCTTGAGGGTGAGGATAAATAGATAAGCGAATCAACAATGAGTGAATAAATAAATAAACAAATGAATGAATGAATAAATAAATAAACAAATGAATGAATGAATAAATAAATAACTTAATGAAAAAGTTGTTTTTTCGCATATATTTTTATATTCGATTTTGTTCTTTTGTTGCTTTTAGTACTTGTTTAAGCTTTTTTTTTAGATTAAATGAGTTTTAAGTGAATGAGATAAACGGGTGTGGGTATGGATACGAATGAGATCAAGATCCACACCCCCACACTAAATCGGTTTGCGCTGTTTTATAATTGCTTAAAATGTGCTAGTTCATCTTTTTCATTATTCGGAGGTTTTTCTTCTCTCAATCATCACTAAGTCTCTCTTATTATCTAAATCGCATAAGTAGATGACTACACTTTTTAGGTGTTGTTTTACAGATGAAAAGATTTTTGACTCTGTCAATCGTATTTTTAATAGATTTCCTTCGATTTGTAAAATGAAAAATAATGAAACTAATTTGATAAAGATGTTTATTAGATGGATGCCATAAATTCCTTGATAGTATCTACGGCTTGTGTGCATGCTTTTGGATAAATAGCTGTATAAAAAAGAATCGTGTAGATGATTACTTTTATTTCTAACTAACTTCTTACCGGGTAAACTAAAGAATCCATGAGGAACACCTTTGAAAAGTGAAAGTTTGTTCTTTATACCGACTTTGTCTAAAATTTCTTTGTATGCTGAAACAATAAATAGATGCATTCAAGTGTGCATCATAAACATCTTTATACCGAAACTATCATCTCGAAGAGCATCCAGTTCAGCAACAATAAATAGAGCTGCTGGTAAACGATCTGGTGATGGATTAAGAAAAACAGATATTCGAGGATCTTTCATATCAACTCCATCATCAAATGTATGAGTGATGAACCTGGAAAATAAATAGCAGAAACTACTCGTGACGAAATATTGACTTGAATTTAAATGTTTCATACCAATCAAGCAATTCAGGAGTGCAAACATACTGTGGATCAGTAAATTCCTTGTAAGATGGTGCTGTACGAGTAAAATCGTACAAACCATAAATGAGAACCTGTTATTTAAGAGAGTAACAGTCATCATCTATATATTGTCACACAGAACTCAAGTTTGTACCTGAAAATCAATATTTTTCACCGTCTGACAAATAGATGTGCTAATCATAGCTCCAGCACTATCACCTACCACCCCGATCTTTGCTGCTTGATCAACGCCTACATGAAAAATAACTATCTAGTTTAGATGCAAAGAAAATATAAACAACACCATAGAATTCTTTATTTTCAATGATATGTCGAGTCACATCACATGACTCGTCGAGCCAGATTGGATATCTGTATTCTGGACCTAGACGATATTCGACCGAAATCCAAATAGTTTTTGTCAAACTAGATCATGAACACCGTGTTTATTGAATAGAAAGACAAAGAAATTGACATACTCTGCAGCGAGATTAACAATAGATTGATGTGTGCTTCGACTTCCCAATGTCCAACCTAATATAAAAGATAACGATCGATTGAACTTAACATTTAAACACGATCTGACCTCCACCATGAAAGTAAATAACTAATTTATCTTTTTCAGCATCGATTGGTGTATAAATATTTATTGGTATATCTAAATATGATGATAATAAAACATATATTCGATCAAGTCTATGTAGATATACCTGCAGATTTTGTCGTTACTTTTCTCTCTTCAAGCGAGCCTGTGAATGTTTCAATAAGTTTTTCATTGCCTTTAGCATGAACATCTTCGAAAAATTTTCGTAAAAACTCAGCTGACAAACCATTCGATGGTTGTAAGAGTGATGCAGTCAATTGGCAATAAGCAATTGCTTCATCAGTAAAACGAGGATCCCTAAAATCACATAGAGAAATAAGAAAATGTTTATTTTACTCTTGGAAGAAAATACATTTACATTTGGAATCGTCTAGTTTTTACGATCGATAATAATGGATGTTTGAAATAAGTGATGAGTAAATATATAATAAAATATTTGCGTGCACGAACACCTACAGAAAGAAGAATCAAAATGACGATATGACTACATGTCTCTCATGTTGGTTTTATTACGGCGAGAGATAATATAAAGTTACCTGGCTAAATTCAGATACGAAAACGTGGCACAAGCGTGTAATGATTACTACGACTTTCTTATTTCACGTTTTGAACACGAAATATTGAAGTGGTTCTCAATGGATAGAGTAGAGAGAGAAAAATATTCGATATTTTTTTACATAATATCCAATAATGAGACTATCGAACAAGAAAGTATGCCTTCAGACTTGTTCGATGAGTTGCTTCAATGAAAACTTTCAGTTGAATTATACAAACATTATTCTTATTTTCTAATATAAGAATAATGTACGTTACAATGCAAATAAACAGTACCAGAGCACTTTATCGATACTAATAATAAAGTTTGATGTCAGTTTACATTCTGAAGATAACAATCCTAATACTCATGCTGACCAATAACATGAAAGATTACGTAGCAAAAGTTATTCAAACAAACAATTTTCATATTTGGACAAGGGTGTAAACTGGCTCTATCTATATCTTCAGTTATTAATTATTCAATTTTTTCCAGCAATAAACTGCTTACGTGCTGGATACTTTCCAAGATGAAAAGTTTGTTGTTGGCGAACATTTTTGAAGGTAAGGAAGTGGAAAAATCATTATTACTTAAAACGAGTTGTTTTTTTCTCTTCTAACCAATCCTCGTCATGAGTAAGAAAGAGAATAATGTGAATCACTGCATGAGTAGACACTCATCTCACGTCAGAAGGAAGAAAATCTCAAGCAATATGTTGTAATGAAGACACGTTTTTTTCTTTTCGTTACAAATACTATGTCTACCGAATAAGCAATACGACCCGACATTTTTCTATTGCAGGAAAAAGTTCAAAATAATGAAGTTCGAAGAATTGCCCAACGAATTACTACTAGACCTATTCGAATTCTGTGATCCGATTCAACTCATTCGTAGTTTTCAAAGTCTTAATACTCGCTTCAATCAACTTCTCTTCGTTCAGTTTTGTTCGTATCGGTTGGATTTTCGTTCGATTTCCAAAGCAAATTTTCATCTTATGTGCGAAGAATATTTGCCATTAATTATTGATAATGTCAGTTCACTTTGTTTGTCAGATGGTGAAGAAACTCCACAATTGTCTCAGCATCTCATTCCGTATTGTCTTACACTCGATGAATTTACTCATCTACGATCACTTCTAATTCAGAACATTGATACATCGAGTACACTTGTCAATATCACATTAGATTGTTTGTATCTTCCGTATCTTACTCATCTGAAGTTTATTAAATGTCACCTTACATCCTACACTAGTCCCAACGAATTATTTTTAAATATTTGGAGTCTAAAGCAACTTACACACTGTACATTGGATATTATTTTCGAACATACATTCACTTTTGCTACGTTCTCCATTATGTCAAAATCCATTGAATATTTATCGATAAAAAATTTCACATTTTCTTCAACTGAACTCGCTTATCTATTGCATTCGGTACCGTCTGTTCGACATCTTTTTATTAAATTTGGACAGCCTATTAACACTGAATTATTTCGAATTCCGCCTGTTAAATTGCTTACTCGCTTAAAAATTCATTTTGATGGTTCGGTCTGTTCGTTGACACATATCTTGAAAAGTATGCCTAACTTATTATACTTAACATTCGAAACAGAAACAATTAATTTGAACGGAAATCAATGGAAACAAATCTTAATCGATTGTGTACCTCAAATAAAGAGATTTCGATTTCTAATGAAAGTTCTGTCGATTAAAAATAATAACGTAGAAGAACAACTTGACGATATATTGAATACCTTTCGAACTCCATTTTGGCTCGACGAACATCAATGGTTTGTTCGATGTGATTGGCCACAACATTCGAAGAAACTTTTTCTTCTCTATACTTTACCTTATTGTTTCGGTGATATTCATGTTATTCATCAGAATCAATGGTCGAAAACGACTGGTCCTAATACTTGTGATTATAATTCTTATGATCGAGTGATGAACGTATTTTATAACGGACGTATCGATAATTTAACCTTATCTCCCATAGTCTATCCGAACGTTCGTCATCTGACCTTGAGAGTTTCTGTCGATAATTATTTTTGGACTATCATTCCAACATTGGATCATTTAATATCATTGGAAATCATTGAAATACGAGGAAATAGTCAATCGAAATCGTATTTAAAAGTTTTACTCGATCGAGCACCTCGTCTAAAATATTTAAGAATTGATCCAACGTCATGTCTACAATTGGCACAAATGAATATCAGTCATCCATCGCTTTGTCGGATTCATTTGAAAAGCTACTGTACTAGAATGAATCGCTATTTGAATGCTGAGCAATGTTCTACATTAGCTAATTCATCGCTCGGACGTCAATGTGAAGTTCTTACAATTCGAATTGATGATCGAAGTATTATTCTCGATCTTGTTCGTAACATGTGTAATCTTCGAGCATTGAATTGTGAATGTCGAAGTGAATTATGGAGCAATAATTTAACTTTTTCTTCGGACGATGAACTTTTAGTGTGGTTGCGAAGTTCATTGCCAGACAACTATTCGATTTCTCGGCATCGATCTTGTCTTGTGCAACTATGGATTAGTAGGTAGACTAGTGAACAGATTTTTTTCCTTTGACCTCGCTAGTGGTGGTCAACTATGCGCGAATGACTTTTCCTACTGATTTATTTATGCTAAGAAATTTCGTTTTTTATAGAACTTAATACATTCGATGATTTCATGATATTGATCTCCGTGATAAGTTTACTACCTTTTGAAATCGATAAAACAGAAACTTTACAAGACGCAGCATCTCACGTATTCAGAAAAGCCATCTCGTGATATGATATAGTCGTTGACTTGTAGATTTTATTAAAGAATTATTTTTTCACGAAAAAGAAAATAAAAGACCGACATTAGACATGATTTTTTGGAGATTCTTCGATTTCGAATGCCAATAAAATTCTATGTCTGTTAAAAAAAGTGTTACTAAATAAGTTTAGCAAGTGGGAAAAAATCATGAAGTTGTTGCTGAAAGTCAAAAACATCGCTCGAACCATTCAATTCAATTGCTACTATTTGATGATAAATACTCTTCAGATACAGATCACGACGTACATTTGGTTCCGTAAACATTTTTTTGAGTGACGCTTTTGATAGTTGCAAGTGTTTTACTCGGGGGCACATGAGAAGAAAACGACGGATCAGTTGAAAAGAGAATTCTCTACGGAAGCAGAGAACTTGAATACTTTTAAGTTTTGGATAGGACACACTTTCATCTTCAAGTTGCCAATGCGTTCCTTGTACAAGTTCCAAGCGACGAAGCCGAGGAAATGAAGTCGCAATCCAAATGAATAGATCGAGAGTGAGAATAGCCTGATTATTTGAAGGTAAAATAGTTATACTACGCACAGTAGTGAGTCGAATTCGACTGTGATATACAGCTAAACTAATGTTTGAATGCCAATTGGCAATTCTTGACGAATCGATTGATAATTGCTCAAAGACTGTTGCAGTATCAATGATAGAAAAGACACTCATTGTGGTAGTATCAGAACCAGGAAGAGTTTCTGTTAAACAAAAAATGAATAATGTTCAAATCTGAAATCATCAATTCGATGAATCAACCGAAATAAAGTTTGCCTATTTATATATTTGTATACCTGAAACTGAATAATCAATTACAATACATCGTTGTCTCCATAGTTCATTTGCGAATGAATTTTGATATTTTTCAATAAATTTAACAGGAATTTCGAATTCAAAACGAAATTCGAATTTTTTTAGATGAGGTAAAACTGCTATCATTCCTTGTTCGAGTCGGTCACCATCAACGATTTTTGTTGAATGGAATCTTGTCGATGCGTTGGGTTGATTCAGTAAAATTAAATCAAGTATTAAATATTCAAGCGATGACGAACATCCATGCACGAATTTTTCAAAATATTCGAATTCATACCGATATCTTGGTTCATATCTAAACAAATCATAACAAAAAGAAGTCATTTATACACCAGATGGAGCTCATCTGAATGTTGCATACTCTCGAGAATAGAGACCAACCCGTTTTAGATGCGGGGAAATAATTGTAAATGAATCAAATTGTTCCACGGATTCAGAAATCCAATACACTGATCTATTTACATAGGCTAACAATGATTCAATCATTGGTAATTGTTGACCAAGTTGAAATAAATCTCTCATGCCATTTAAACGTAAGGTTAAATGACGTAATGAATCAACCATTGAGCCTGTTGGAGTGAAAGAACATCGAAATGAGAGATCCAACTCTTCCAATGGAATATCGAAGTTATTAGTCAAGTGATAACTATCATTTTTTAAAGTAAAATTAAGTTTGAGCGAATACAATTTTGGAGATCGAGTACCTAAAACTCGAAGTGCAGTGTCCAAACCATTTGTCGAATGAATTTCAACAACTTTTAACGTTTCTAACGATGGTAAATCGCGTAGATATAATAATTGCCGAGTAGTAACGCATGCCGAATAGATAATTTCTCTGAATTTAGGTAGACGAGTAGTCAACCAAAAATTCGACTGATGAGATAAGTTTGTATAAGATAGAAACGATCCAATGAGAGCAGCAAGTCGTGAATTGCGTTCGCTCAGTTCAAGAAATGCTTTGAGAATTTCTCCTGCACTGAGATAAATTAGCAAGTCCGGAAATAATTCGTTTGGTAGGTCAAGTAAATGTGTTACAGCTTTGTCGTTGTTCACACTCATGATAAAGAATAATCTGGAAGAAAATGATTTTGTAAGATACGGACTAAATAAATATTTTGCATCTAACCACGCGGTTGAATGCAGTACTTGCAACATTCTGCAGAAATATGAAGTAATGAGAGAAAGGGAAAGAAATTGTATGTAGTATGAGTAATATTTGTATTATCTCAGTTGAAAGCACCGTGAAGTCTGTGAAACATATTAAAACATTTGTCAACTCTTCTTCCCTCATGACTCGTTTTTTGAACGGTATTATTCCGAGTTCTGCTTTTCATGCCTTTCGAAACTTAATTCTATGTGAACGATTCGGCACTCAACACGAAGATCGTTTCAATGCAAACACGTTTTGACACCTGCATTGACTACAATGAATGTCTTCATTTATCATCTGAATATTCATCTAACCGCCGTTGCATCGTTTAGATTATTTCGTATTGGATTGCTTCTTTCAGAAGAAAACAGCAAAGATAGGGCATAATTTTATCTGAGAACAGTAATAAATAAACATTACAACGTTTTTTGGCAAAACTGCGAAAGACTAAACCAATGAAAAAACTGTAAAATATGCGACAATAAAGAAAAAACGTAGGGAATGAAAACTTTCTTCGATCACATAAAGAGTTCTGCTAGAGTAATGAAGCTGGCGATAAGATCGACATTGAAAACCTACACGCAAAGATAACATTACGCGAATATTTTCGAGCAGAATGTGATGTTTGGCAACTCTTCAAATAGGTTCGATGTCAGAGAAAGCACAAAGCAAGCAAATTCTCTTAGATTCTAACTGAAAAATAGATAATCTTAGAAAGTTTAATGTTCGACCCGCGTGTTCACTAAAGTTGAAATCATGTAAATTTTATCTACGAAAACTATTCCATACAATCACAAGACAATATTATTTTACAACATCAGTAATCAATGCACTGCCCGTCCAATGTACAAGTTTAAAAATTTCAGTCATTGGTGTTCATGTATTTTTCGAGTACCACCAGTTATTGAATATAAACGGTAACTATTGACCGAAGATTGTTTGGAAACATGATTTGATTCTTTCCATAAATATTGACCGAAATAGATGACTTGTTAATGTGTACATGTAAAATGATTTTGCAAAATTAGTATAATAAAGAATAATTGTAAACGACATTAAAGATTTGTCTACTAATCGTTGATATCCAGTAGCTCTTGGTTTCAATATATAATAAGCATAAGAAATCATACGAGTGAGTATTAATAATGAACTTAGTCCGGTTTGACCGAGCATCATCTATTGAAGAAAACAACAAAAAAGATTCATTTCAAAATCCAATATTTATAAATTACTACTAAAAAAAGAAAACTATCATATATCACTCACTATAATTAATTGAATATTTTTTTTTCTTTCAATACTTTGAGTTGCACTGAAAACTGCGATGCCTACTGTCTGCCAGTGAACCGCTGTTCGTCGTTTTGTTTGTCGAATATTCATGACGGTAGTAAAACCAAATGTTAGCATTAGCCCATGAGGAATTATACCCAACCAAACGACTAAAAAAATCCCGTCGAACATAGCATAAGGACCGGGCATAGTTGCGCATACTGGTCGAAGATCATATGAATAAAGAATATGAGAGCATGAGAGTAAGCTAACAACAATAGCTATGGCCGTCGCACGATAAGCTATTTTCATTTGACTAAATGAACGAAAACGAACACTAACCGAAGATGACATACATCGATCGAAAGACGATAATAAAACTAAATACATCGATACCAATGGAATCGTCGAGACTAGATAAGCACGAAGTTTACAATAGACTCGATCTGAACTGTGTAGATTACTATCAAAATGATCCGCAGCAAAACGAGTGCTAACTCCGAATGTCATCGATAATAAATCAAACAGAGTTGAACCAAGAAAATAGAAGGCACAAGGATTCTTTCGTAATTGTGATGCTGTAAAAGTAATAAAATTACAAATACAACCGAAAGTTCCGAAAGCTAACACAATAATCAGTCCGTAGTAACTCACTGCATCAGTAACAATCTCTATTTCAGAAACTTCCTTTGACATAGTAGAGCCAAAATAGTTGAATAGTTATATATTGTCTGCAAACAAAAATAAATACTCTGATAAATCTTACAAGAATACCTAAAAGTAAATGAAAACGTCTTAGTTACAATACCAATATTAGTATATTAGCCGTAATTAATATGGCCTGCGAAATAAATTGATTGTTGAAGAAAGTTTTCTTATGGTTTTACCGGAACTACTATGCGTGTAATGAGCATAGCAAAAGTCTGTATATCACAACAAGAAGTTAAATGATGAACATTTCTGTTTGAAACGAAGCTGGTTATGTTTCTTTTTGAACTATAATCAAGATTACCTACTTCAAAAATAGGGGGTAGATAATCATGTGAATAGAATTTTTGATATTATTTCTCATATTGCCAACGCACATTATTCTATACTAAGCTCTTTTTTTAAGTTAATTGCTGAAACACTAGAATATAAGAAAAGAGAACATATTGCCATTTCTTTTTCTCTTATAGTAAAAAAACTTTTTCTTTCGATAATTCTAATGAAAAATATGTCACCTCAGTTATGGACTTGAAAAAAAATCGCTGTATTATGTGTATAGTGTATGCATTTGTTTTTTCAGTAATTGATAAACTCTTCAAATTTGATTATCTATTGTTTTTGTTCGATGATACACGAAAAATAAATAAACATTCATTAATGAAAATCGATTAAGAATAAACTTTAATGCTAATGAGTATAAAATTGAAATAAAATTTAGAAGTATTCGTCGTTGGAATGACAATTTTTTAAATACTTTAAGATAACGTAGGAAAATCAATCAGTAAGGCATTAATGGTGGAACGTTTTTGAATGCATTTTTATTACTTGTATATAACTTCGATATTAAATCGTGAGTATTTTCTTCGCTGTATATAGCTGTTATACATCTTGTTTCTGGGCATATTTATAAGTGACGATACCTATTGTCTCATTGATTTCAATTACATCTAGGTTTTAGGTCGACATTTTCTTCAATGCGACCAAAAGTACGCAAAGAGTCAATGAGTCAAGTCATATAATAAATATTTTCCTCTACGACATTTCAGTACCAAAGAATAATCTATAACCTAAAAATCCACCTCAAATTTTTAGTAGTTGACAATGGCATGAAATGATATTGCATTCAATCTACTTAGAAAGAAGCAGACTCATAAAATAGTTGAAGTAATCTTTTTTGCGTTGCTTATCTTCGACAATTTAACAAGAATATGAACCTATCAAATACGCATAATTATGTTATTGAGTAATATGTATATGACATATAGAATGAATTTCAAAACAGGCAAAATAACAAATTTTAATTAATGACTGACATAATCTATTCCACATAAAGAGATTTGTATTATTTTTAAGTGCGCCAATGTCTGTAGTAATAGTAGCAATCATTGGTCGATGATAACAAGAGGATTCAGTGATTATGATTTTTTTAAAATTTAATTTCTCATAGAATGATTTGTTTTACAGATCAGACGTATGTAAAGTTTTCTGTCCGTTTTAACGGGTGGGCCATAAAGAATGAGGGTCTCGATATTTCTTGGATATCTCGGTTAGTTTTCATTCGTTCTTTCTAATTTTTTTTCGAACGAATCACCATTCAATTCTCTACAAAACTGGGTACTTTCTCTTGAATTGGATTAGATTAGTTTTATTTAATATTATGAAAAGTAAAGACCTTCAAAAACTCGTACTTTCAAAGTACGAAAATGGTGATGGACCGACAAAGATTTTTCGAGATCTCAACGGTGCCATTAGTCTTCAGACAATAGAACGGTGGTGCAAAAGCATTCGTGATACGGGCTGTATCAATTTATCAACGTCACCCGGTCGTCCGAGAACAATCCGAACCAAAGCAGCCATCCGAAAGATCAAAAACCGAGTGGAACGTCGAAGATCTGTATCCTCTCGAAAAATAGCCCGTGAATTGGGTATTTCTCGAACAAGTATTCGGAGAATACTCAAAAATGATCTAGAACTTCAGGCATATAAGATACAAAAAGAACCATTGCTCACTGATGAGCATAAAGAAAAAAGAATAAAGTTTGCAAATTGGATACGAACAAATTTCCGAAAAGAAGACACTATGAATATTCTGTTTTCAGACGAGAAAATGTTCGACATTGATGGAGTCTATAACTCTCAAAACGACAGAATATGGGCGGCTAATCGTTCAGAAGCCGATATCAACGGTGGTATTCGGCAAAAACGAAAATTTCCGCAAAAAGTTATGGTTTGGCTTGGAGTTTGTTCTAAAGGTGTATCACCTTTAGTGATTTTCGAGAATGGGACAGTCAATCATGAAAGGTACATAAAGGAGGTGCTTCCAATTGCTCTCAAGTTTGGCAACGACACGTTTGGGAATGATTGGACCTTCCAACAAGATGGTGCAAAGCCACACACCCATGCAAAATCACAAGAATGGTGTGCCGAACACTTTCCATCATTCATTGGTGCGAACGATTGGCCTCCGAACAGTCCTGATTTGAACCCATTGGATTACTGCATTTGGAACGAATTTGCTCAACTGATCAACTGGGATGCAGTGACATCTAAAAGAACTCTAATCACCGCTTTGAAACGTGCTGTTCGTAAAATTTCTCAAGATGTTGTCTTTGAAAGTTGCTCATCTTGGACTAATCGATTATATCGATTGTCTCAAAATAGAGGAAATTACTTGAGATAATAAAAGTAGATGGTTTTGTAGAGAATTGAACGACGAATGTTTTGAAAAAAAAATTAGGACGAACGAATGAAAATTGACCGAGATATGCAAGAAATATCGAGACCCTCATTCTTTATGGCCCACCCGTTATATTGAATCTTGAGAGCTAGAATGTTTTATTCGTCTAAACCTTATTTTTTCACTGTTGATCGTTTCTCTGATTATGTGACTGTACGAACTATCCCACGTCCAACGCGCTGATATTTTATTGGAATATGAAAAACTTGACAATGAAAATAACGTAATAACAGCCGCATCTGAAAATTTGGTATGTATTTAACTGGTAACAAGGAAAGAATCTTATTAAAAGTCGGTAAAGTAATGCTATTTAGGAGATAATTATAAATTGAAATGAACGATGAAATAGACTGGCGATTTTGTTAAAATCTTTTCGTTGTTTTCTACATGGGCAAAAAGTAGCGGATCCGTAACAGAAAATAAAATAAAATCGATTGAATAGACGTGAACTTCGTAGAAACTGCAATTTGAACATATTATAAAGTCTATTTATTAAGTAGATTGACAGACAATCAAGCTGAATTATAGTCGATATATGCATAATATAGATTATCCTTATTACCATAGTATTTCTACGAGGGGAAAATTTGTATTGATTGTTTTCTAAAGTACGAAAGACTGGTTCTATTTTCGGTAATAAGTTAAGTGCTTTTAGTGCCACAGTTTTAGAATATAATTTTCTTAGATAGATCAATGCTATTTAAATCATTCTACAGGATTAAGAGTATTTCGATGACTGCTTCAACTAAATAAATGAACTTGCATCAATCCCATGTCGAGTCTTTACCTTTGAACCGCTCCACATTATTAATTGTGAACAAATGTGCATTTCAATAGGTTTGCTATTCAAACTATTTATTCACTACTCTCAAAAATGATGTTTCACTACAATTAGGAAATCACTAGTAAATCTAAAGGTGTATTGTTCAAGGCCTATGCTTATTCGATGACCTGCTGTGCGAAGAGCGGTTTCGAAGAATATTTTCGTTCATTTACGTCTATGTTTTTCTTGCTGTAGGAAGATTGAAGTAAGATTTGTTAGAGCTATTGCTGCAGCATTTGGAATATTTTGTTAACTGGATGTAGTCGATGTCGATGCAGGTGTTGATGGACTAGTAGTGTTGATTTCGCGAGAGAGAGTCATACTTTCTGCAAGTTTATCTAATGTCATCAATGGTGAATTTTCTAGCAACGTTGCGCCACTAACTAACGTAACATCGTCACCGATGGGCATCCGACCGCCACCAAGTATAGCATCCACTTTTTCCAAACGTACTTGCTTTTGTTGTAGTTGCTCTCGTTGAGCTCGAACATATGTGTCCTCGGCAAGTACTGCATCGACGTAAGTAGGTTGTTCAACAGGAGTTTGCCTTAGACATTCTCGTATACCAGAACAAGTGTCCAAAACACATCCCGCACGTACAGACAATGCGGCATAGTCCATGTAACGTTTGAATAAAACTTTCCAATACCAGTATATGCTAATTATCATATCTTGCACTGCTTGGTCATCGTTCGAGATAGCATCATATACTGATTCATCGTCGTCGTCGTCGTCATATTTATGTGTCCCTGGAGAATGCTTTGCCTCACCTGTGTTGCTAGATTTACACTTTGCTACATGCTCTTTGAATTTATTAATTTTAGTCATGTAGACATCATTCAGAGTATAAGGTTCAATCTTTTCTATTCGGAGTAGTTCTTGTAATTGATCACATATTGTTTGCTGCTTTTTCGTCAAGTACGCATAAGTAACTTGACGAAATGTAGGTAATAATTTCAACAATAAAATATCATCTTTGCATGCATCTTTATCATTTTCTAATAGTAGTTGGCATGTCATACGAAAACTTTCTTTGATGAGTACGTCGATCACGACCCAGAGTTGATCTAGTTTTTTGCATATGAACTGTTTCAATACGGGATGGGGTAGAAAATTTGGTAATTGCTCACCAAAGCATGCTGACATGGCTTCTTTAACTTTTGAACGATATGATGGTGAAAAAAGGTCCGCATCTTTTCTCTCCATGATTTCTTGAACTTGCTTGAGTTTATGATGCAACTTGTTAATCATGCTTTTCTGCTGACCATCATCCGAACTCTTGAAGCGCATTCCAATGATATTTTCTGCATACCAATCAGCTAGTTCATAATATTTAGCTAATCTAGCTGAGGTGGATCCTAAATCTGGCGGAAACTTCGACAATTGCTCGCGAACATCTTTTAACTTCTTCTGTACTTCGGCTCGCATTTTTGGAAATGTTTCTTTGACGCGATCAGAATATAAATCAGCTAAACGATTAATAAGTGAATGAATGCCAAGACAATGTCCAGCAATACTCGACGCAGGATGTTGACTAAAAAATTCCTTTTCACGCTTACGTGCATCTTCTAATGAAATGTTTTCCTCTGTACTGCGATTACGGACAGCAATGAAGCCTAACTTCAAATGAAGTACATCTGCTCGATCCATTAGCAGCTGTTGTATCAAGATATCATGATTTGCAGCAAGATCAGATTTTGTTATAACACCAATCGTTCGTTCTCCTGTCGGATCACATTCACGTGCTATTGTAAATGACTCAACTGTTGCTATGTCAACATTAGCAGGAAAGACGCATAAAATAACGCTACCCTCTTGGCGAATGAAATGGCGAATTAAATCTGTTGTTTGTTTATGAATATCTTTCGGTTGATCGGCGATAGGATTACGCGCGATGCCCGGCAAGTCGACTACGGTCAAATCTCGTACATTAGGATCGTCCACTTGCAGCTCAATCAAATCTTTAACGACATTTTTATTATTACCAGCCAACTTTCTTGTTTCTTCTTCAATGTATTTCAGTACGTTGGTAGTTTTTTCGTCGAGTAGAGTTTTATTGGTATCATTTACACGATATAGTCTTCGTACATTAGATTTACGTAATCTTAATACTAATGGACATCTCGTGACGATACCGGAGCCTTTTGGAAGTTCAACTAATGATAATGCTTCTAGCAGTGTTGATTTTCCACTGGACTGATCACCGACAACAACAACATTCGGCAATGTAATACCATCATCATTCGATGACAATAAGGATCGAGCTTGATCAATTTTGTCCATCAATGGACGAATTTTTTCATCGTAAGCATCTGTGAATGTATTCATTGTTTTTTCGATTCGTAGCAAATTCTACAGAGACAAAAACAAGTAATGAAAGGTATTCATATATGGAGCCAGGCAAGGCATGAATTTGTTTATGTTGTTAAATGTGTATCTAACTATAACCATCAATCTCTAGAACACCTACAAACTCCAAATGGCTAAGAAAAACATTTTTTTGCATGATGTAGATAGTTTTCTAGATTTCAGGAGATGATTTGTATTCTACATGACAAAATGATCTCGTGAGTATATACTTTTAACTTAACAGATTTCCTTCATAGCTGAATAATAATTATGGATTCTACGATGGTATCTAGAAAATAAGAACTAGCCAGGTTACAATCGTATAATGTTCGATCTAACAGGATTAGGGATGTAACAATACCATTCGGAGACAAATAAAGATTGCCGATTTTCATTGTGACAATTGACAATCTCTATGTGTCTCCGAATGGTATTGTTACATCCCTAAACAGGATGAAAATACACATATGCGACATGGGATGGAATGAAATGTTTCTTTAAATTGTAGCATCATTTTATCCTAGCGAAAATACGTGCGGACAGCCTTAGTATAATCTATATTCACGCTTCCTCTTTAAGATCGTATCATCGGAGTTTTTTTTAATTATGTTCATCCCCATCGCTAGTTCCAATACATATGAGCATTCTTCTAACTGTATGTTACTTATCTGAGTCATGTTGGCAGCTTGTGTAGCACAACTGCAGACAGTAATAGAAATTTAACTGTTGAATAATTCCATCAAGTATTTATATGAGACGTGAAAACACTGAGTAAAAACTCTGTATTATTGTCCGTGGATGTTTTTTTTAAGATGACGTAGAATGCGACAGGATCGTTCTTTGTTTGAGAGTCGCCTACAGTCAAATTTATGCAATCTCTCTTATTCAAACACTGCTGTGGTCTTTTTTGTTTACGCTCGAAGTTGGAAAATTACAATGTTTCATTACAACTACGCCTTCATGAATTTTTTTTCTCTATTACTGAATATTATTTTTATGTTATTATTCAAAAGAAAATAGCTAGTCGAAAGTATGACGTATAACGACATCGTTTTTATGGAATAAAAAAAAGAGAAATCAGACTTATTAATTGATTTTTCTGACCTTTGTGCGCAATTGGCGCAGAACAACAGAGAATTGAGATTATTTCTGAGTAGATCTGCTTCGTAAATAGGGTCTGGGTGTAGAATAAGACAGAACCATGCACCCATACCCACACCCTACTCGTCACTAACTCCAAACTTATGTAAATAAATCATCTTTTGAAAGTGGATATTTTTGCGAAGAGATTCTTCTATGACAATCCAATATTTCGGCAGCACTTCAAAAATATGAACACTTTGATTGAGTGCTGCATCGTACAAGGCATAAGTTCCATGATTTCCTCCAGCATCAATCATCATACTAGTATCTTGTCCTGAGTGTCTACTATCTGATTCGTAGTCGATTAAATATCTATCGATAATACCGAAATTGGCCTCATCGTTTTGAATATAAGATCTTAATGTTGCAGCATCTGTATTGGAAGCAACTCGAAATTAAGGATACGTAGGACTGTCAATAACATCTTTGATAATGTTTTTTTCATATTTTGTTCTTCCATAAAATCTTTTTCAAATTTGACTTTATTCTTTTCCGTCAATGATTTACAATAATCGAATGCAGTTGTTTCACTATATGAAATCATTTTAATGCCAAGATTTTTATCTATTAAAATATTTGTTTAATTTTTTTCAATAGCAAAAATAATCGATTGAGCAATTTTACCAATACCAATGATATTAACAAGAAACGTTTTTTGATTGTTAGTCGAAATAGTAAAAGAAAGCTTATCATTTGACTATTCTCAACTCATAAGCGATTCAGAAACTAACTTTGGAATAGTTCCATAGCAGAAATTTGATGTATTTTTATCATGCAATCTTGAAAATGAATCTAACATCGGAATATCATCCAACAGTATAGGCTCACTAACATATACTAAATGGCATTGTTCTAAAATAGTTGATAAAAGAATGACATGAGGTCGATAGAAATAGTCATATTCATTACACGACACTTTCGTATAAGCAAGTCCAACAAAATAATCTGAATTTCGATATCGGATAAATTGTGTTCCATCTGCTAAACCATTAAAATTATTGACAATTTGTGTTCCTGACATAATCTTACATTCACTAAGATTAATAGAGCATTCTAAAACATTTAATGGTTTAAGTGAATATATAGAAAAATGGAACTTATCATTTTTGATAAATGGAATCCAATGATCATTGCTCTTTTCAGATAAATTACGTTGTATCAATAAAGATGTTTGTTCGTCAATAAAAACATTATACGATCAGACGTTTTCTTGTTTACCAGAATCAATCATATTGAACATAAGAAATAATTCATTGTTTTCATTCATAATGCCACGCACATTCTTAGGTCCTGAACAACATGTATTTATTATCGATTGTTGAATAGGTAGAAGTTCGGGAGTTCGAATGATTTTTCCATTTTTCGTGTATAAATCATAAGAAATTCGATGATAATTAGAATTGAACGCTTCGATATAGAGAAAATTTCAATCGGAATCACATATTTGGTTACAAAAATGTGTTGTATACCATACTTCAGAAATAAATAAAAATAGGATTTTATTAGTCAAAGTTTTTATTTGAATGCTACCGGATGTTTGCGATTTCCAATTTTCAGTTTGGTCATATGTTGGTATTTGCTGATTAGAAAGTTTTTCTAGATATTCTTTATGATTATGACTTAAATGATTCATATTAGGAGGGATGTCTACCTGTAAATCTAGATGTAAGAATGAATTTCAGCTAAAATCGCAATAACCTTGATCAATTAAAAATTCGAATTTGAAATTCACATCTAATGGGCTATTTATTAAACTTCGCATATGTATCCAAAAATTTGCATAGGATGTTTCGTTGCAATAATGTGGCAAATAAAAATATGAAAATAAAATTTTAAAAAAACTAGTCGCGATAATGATAAATCGAAGTAACAACTGATTTTGATACATCATTCTAGATATTTTGTCTAATTTTAAATTTAGTCAATAGTTTATTTTATGCATGTTATTTGGTGTTCAAATAAAAATATCTCTACAAAGAAAAAAGCTTTTAGCGCAATCCATGTGGGATTAAAATGTGAAACACGATGAAACTCCTTTTCTGGAATCCGTCAATCACGGGCGGTGATGGTCTGTGGAGCTTCTGCGTTATGGCCTGTATGATGATGTATGTAGTCTCTAGAAACCATCACAAACCGTTACAGAGAAAATAAATAAATGATTAATTAATTAAGCAAGTATCCAATTAACTAATTTCTCTGTAACGGTCGGTGGGGAGGGGGTGGGTGGGTTCAAATTCCTACCCTATATACTGCAACACTGCTTTCAGATCGTGTTTCATAAAATGATTATGAGCTGGCTATGATTGAGCAAATAGTTACTCGCAATGTGTGCGTGTGGATATGAATACGTATATGGGGACTGTAACAAGGATGATTATATTATATCGGGATATCAACTGGTTTATTTGAATATTCTTCTTCCTTTTATTGTTTCATTCCCCTTCTTCGACGCGCGCCAATCAACCGAACAGAGAGAACACGAAAAAGAGAAGGAGAAGTACACATGTTAAACTGGAAAGATGAATTTGAACACATAATAACTTATTATCAGTGTGCATAAAGAAGGAAGTCGTTATATATATATATATAAATGTCGTAGGATAGAACGAGTGCCTATATTAGCAAAGGCTATAGCTTTAGTGACACTTGAAACCTATGTTTCCAGCGCATATTCGAGCCTATAAACTGCTCTATCTGTATTTGGTGATACTATTCATCAGTGTCAATGTTGAAATGGTTCTATATTCTATATGTATACGTTAAGTAATTAATTCTGATCTATAAATCACAACATACCCATGCCTCTCTTTTTTTATTATGGAGGGGGTCAATGATAAAAACCATTTGCTTGTTTGTATTGTGTGTCAACAAGCAAGTGTCCAAGTCACTGTTCTGTATTGGCTAGTTTTTAATTATGTATACTATTAGGTATTTTCTCATTTTTAGTGTGAACGAAAGAATGATAAACATATACAATATTTTGTCGACACCGATATTTGTGATGCTCGGTACTGCTCACATGATAAAAAAAAGAGATAAGCAGCACTATTTATATGTCAAGTAATGATGTCGAACAAAGAATTAGTACATCGATAAATGAATCCAGGCTTATGAGCTGCTAATAATTGAATCTATCGGCAGTTGATCTTCTGAGAGGTCAGATATTTAAGTTTTGTATATACGGCATCGGTTCAAATAAAGTATACTCTACCTGAAGATGTTTTCAGGGCTTTTAGGTAACGCAATATGCCATGATATGGTGCACTCATAAGTGTCTTTCTCAATGTCATATCTCTGCTAAGTTTCTACTTAAAAAGCAACAAGAATTTCTGAATAGTTTATTAATCATTCACTGATTTAATAATACAGATCTGTATGAACAAAGACAGAAAGCACTGATAAATAATCAATATGAATTGGTCCTTCGTCATATCAGCCATAAAATCATAAAAGATCAAGACTAATCCATTTTGTATGCTTGCCAGCAGAAAAGAGTAAATGAAAGCCAAGCGATGTAGCGCAATGTATTCATAATACTTGTGCTGTTTGTGTAACTTTTAAAATACTACATATGTCATATGCATCGATCAAAATCCTACTCCGCAACACAGATGAATCCCGATATACTGAATTCAAATCAAAAGTTGATGAATGTGCTACACAACATCGCTTGATTGACAACGGACAGATGAAAGGACAACTATTTGCACTTTCTTAGTGACTTTTATATATATAAAATAATATAAGAATATTTCAAGTCAATGAGAAGTTCATTTACTTTTTAGTTATTTTCAAGAAGTGTTTAGACATTACAATTTTTTGTTGACCGCTAAGATATCTCAGGCTCAACTATCATGTCAACCGTAAAATCTTATACTTGCCGTCACTGTAGTGATATGGACTGTCAACTCTAGTTGTATAAGTATTAGAGGGTATATACGTAACAAATGAGTTATAAAAAACGAAGCAGAACATGCTAATAAATGCTTGAAACATGAGATTGAGAGAAAAGTAAAAGGAAAGAGGAATAAAGTTTTGTGCACTTTTCTTTGCATAAAACTGATTTACTTTAGTAAACGATATCTATTGAAACAGGAGAAGTTGTCATGGCTGATACCTGTGGCATATATTTAGTTAGAAAGTATGCTCTGTCTTCGTGTTCTTGTGGCATATAGTACATTCTTTGGTACTTTCGCTCTCTCTCTCTCTGCATATTTGATTCATATATCTGAACGAAACAACATTTAATTGGTATGTCATGGTATATGAGAGGCTGCTAATATTTTAAATATATGAGAAGCATATACGTTTTATGATCTTTGTTCTTTTTTTCTGATTTCTTTTTGTTCTTGTCATAAATCGCAGTGTCCTGATTAGGGATGTGACAATACCAATACTATCAATACCAATACCATTTGGTATTGGTGGTATTGGTATTGGTAGGTATTGGTATTGGTAGGTATTGGTATTGGTAGGTATTGGTATTGGTGGGTATTGGTATTGTTGGGTATTGGTATTGTTGGGTATTGGTATTGGTATTGGTATTAGTGGGTATTGGTCGGTATCGGTATTGGTATTGGTCGGTATTGGTATTGGTATTGGTATTGGTGGGTATTGGTGTCGTCAGCAGGCTGATGGAGAAAAGACATACTTGTGCACTTCCAGAAAATATCAAAATTTCGAAAATATTCTGAAGCAGTTCGATTCCTTGACGTCGAAGACCTTCATTGAAACTTTCTACAGAATCTCTAGTTTCTCAAAATACACTATCTTGGCTGAAAAAAATCAAGATGAAAATTGCGAAAATGTTTCAGCCAGGATAGTGTATTTTGAGAAACTAGAGATTCTGTAAAAAGTTTCAGCGAAGGTCTTCGACGTCAAGGAATCGAACTGCTTCAGAATATTTTCGAAATTTTGATATTTTCTGGAAGTGCACAAGTATGCCATTTCTCCATCAGCCTGCTGACGATACCAATACCCACCAATACCAATACCAATACCAATACCCACCAATACCAATACCTACCAATACCAATGCCCACCAATACCAACCAATACCAATACCAATGCCCACCAATACCAACCAATACCAATACCAATACCAATACCAATACCAATACCAATACCAATACCAATATCCCAATACTGTATTGGTATTGTTACATCCCTAGTCCTGATAAATCCCGAGGGAGACGTTCTTTGCAAATAATTTTTTCGCTGGAATCCTGACAAGCGTTGCGGTGTATGGTTATTGTCTATTCGAATTTTAAACAAAAGCTAACATGATATTTGAAGAAGACAATGGAAAGAGTGGTAACAGAAAGTTCTTTCATTTACTTTGGAAGAGCTATGAATCAACAGACTATTATGATTTTTTCTTTTTCCGCGATAATTATTTCAACAACAAAAAATATCAATAAAGAAGACTACAGTCAAGCCCAATTGAACGAATATATTCAAGCATTGAGACTGAAAGTCTCAGACAAATAAACATAAGTCAAGGATCGTTTTAATTTGCTGCAGTGCTTTTATGATTCTGACTAATACTTACAGTAAATTGAATAGATAGTTTATTAAATTGATTAATGCAATGAACGTATAATAACTCAATCAATTAGAATCGTTTTGTCAAAAGAATAGATGCAAATATGAGTCTACAAAAAATTCGCAAACCTCTGTACTGATCTTGTGTAAAGATGGCTGTTGATAACGAATCAATGCCCAGTACCACCAGCGAATAGGTGTCATAATCATGTGCATGGCAGAGTGACTATGAGAAGCGTAGCATGATGCAATTAAACCATTAACTACAATCGTTCCTTCTGGTGTGAGAGGGGCATAGGCGTATTCATCTACATGGAAAACATTACGAACGTTTATAACTTCAATTGGTCGTTGGCCTATCACAGGAAAAACTAGATCCCCAGCAGATACATCTCTAGCAAATCTATATTGTTCGATTCGATCGTTAGGCTTACGAGTAAGAATGGAATGTACTGATGTGAGACGAAGTGGTTCGCTTAGATTACTGTTAGTCTGTAATTCGATAAACGAAAGATGCGAACGCCGATGACGAAATATGGCCAGAATTGAACTTGTTTTACCAGAATTAACATGTACTAAGTCGCCTACGCGAAGATCATGCATTCTAATATGAGCACCGTTTTGAAGTGTTACCATTGTATTTTGAGCAAAGCAAGGTGCAACAGAATTAGCGACTGATGATCGAACTCTATTCCAAATTATCTCAATCTTCCGTACTTGAGACATTATCGGCTCTTTTAAAATTTGAAATAATGAGTTTGCTGTCGTCGTCGTCGTCGTCGTCGTTGTTGTTGTTGTTGTCGTTGTTGTCGTGGTCGTTGTTGTCGTGGTCGTGGTCGTTGTTGTCGTGGTCGTGGTCGTTGTTGTCGTTGTCGTCGTCTTCATTGTTCTAATTGTAGTAGTTGACTTTTGTGCTTGAAAAGAACTTACAATAAGAAATAAAACTGCTACTATGGTTACTAAAACAAGAATACAAAACATGGGCATCCACAAGTTCCTCCATTTGTTTGCTAAATGTCTCCAATCGATACAGGAGTAACTCCCGACATGAATGCCACGATTATACTCATTTCGATCATGGTGAGATTGGCTGCCAGGAAATACATATACATTGCATTCCTCACTCTGTTTAACAATGGAAATGCAAATATTCGGTTTGGTATTGTTTGAAGATGAGCTTGTGAATGTTGAATGATGAAATGGAAGGTCACTAGGCTCACCAAACTGCTGCTTAACGCTTTCATTACGCTTGTTATTTTTTGAGTTGAGATACTCTGACTGACTTTGATCATTTTTGAAAAAACTTTCCATTTTTTCACGGTTCTATAGTAGAAAAACATGAAAATGATAATCTCTAGTCAGAAATACTGGTTTTAAAATAAAATAAAATTGTTAATGGTTCTTTTTTTTCAAGCTGAACCGAATAGAAGCAGTATTTCAGCTAGGTCGTGAGTATTATAAGATAGATAAACTACAGAGATCATCTAAAAGGTTCTCTTTACATGTATATCAGCAATATTCTTCTTGAATATGTTATTTAATACCGTTTGGACATTTATGATCAAGTTAGACGACTCATATAATTTCTGACCTTAATTTTCCAATGATCGCATTAAATGATTGTGAACAGCTTTGGTATGACAGTCAGATAAAACATGCATTCAATGGTTGTTTGAAATTATGAATCCTCGCGTGAAATATTGGACTCATCGAATATTATTTTATTAAGAACGCTATATTTTATTTGCCGAAATTTATGTGCTTTCATATCTGAATAGTTATTTCCATGCTTCTTACGGAAAACAAGATGTCTTCATACGAAGATGTAACTGTTCCACAGAATGAAATATTTGAACTACCTTTAGATAACCTTTTAAAAGCATGGCTTATGTCCTCCTATAGTTTCACTTATATGTGTGGAGAATGGTCTGAAAGAATTTTCCCAAATGGGTTCTTATCTTTGTTTCCATTTTGCACTGCCAAAAGCTATAAAAATAGAAAAAAAGATATATATTTCACAAACCAGTTCATATTCGCCAACAATAGAATTGGATGTTGCTTTACAGCCATAATTGATAGGTGCTTTCACCGTATTTTCCTGCTTGTATTTATCAGTTGTAAACTGTGACCTATTTTTATTATCAACAGATTCCCGACAAGGTCGTCCAGTCGCTTGGCATTTCTGGCACAACTTCTCTCTATGCTCCCCGTTAATATTTTTAGCAGTCGACTCATTTTTGCGCTCGTTTATAACGTTTTGATCGTTTGAATCATCTGGATCTAGAGGATCGGAAATTTCGTATGATTTACAATTTCTACATTGCCGCCTGTGTGTTGAATAAAATGAGTACCAAAGAGTATTGCAATTATAGCATATATATGCAAAGTTTTTCTTGAGGTTAGCCGGAGACACTAGGGTATCACATTCTGAACAGATCTGACCACAATCAGCCCAAGACTTAGTACTCTTCCAGAATCGTCTGCATCGAGAGCATCGAAACTCTCCATAACATGGACGATCTCGACCAATATCTTCTTCATCATCACCCATGCTATTTTCTACTGGTAATCATGAGCTTCATAAAATGGTAAACTTAATAATATCGCCCCACTATTTTATCTAAAATTAAACCTAAATAATGTTATGCAATACAAATTTGCTAGGACTTCAAAATAAATATTCCTATTTGGAAGATCTAATGTTTATTTTCAAGATTGACTAAGAATTTGAAGGTTCATCGATATTACTTTAATAGAAAGCTTCAGCAGTTGCTACTCATAAGTTTTTCTGTTTTCATTAACCCGAAAATGACATTTATGTAAACCAATTTTGAAAAACACGATTAAATCTTACTGAATAATTCTGCTCGTATCAAGAAACTAACTGAATAAAAGTATTGAGTGTACTATTGATGTTGAATAACGATTGATCGTATCAGTAAAGCTCCAAATATCCAAACAATATTAAAAGGCATTCATCTTACTATCGTTGGGATTGGAATAGGACAAATAAATTTATTTGTTTCAATCTTTGAGACGAATTATGATCAGAAAAATTTGAATATTTCTACTAGTACATTTTGCGCGAATCCAAGCGGAAAAAATGAAAAGGATTTATCATACAAACATGCATTGATGGAAATATGAAGGAAAGCAAATAAAAGCATGAAAAAATGACTGCGCTCCGTTCACTGAGACAACTCATAATAAAGAATCAGAAAGCGTTGAAGGAATGAAATGAAAACATTTCGTCAAAAAGCAATGTGAGGCATTTTCAGCCCACAATGTCTGAAATTACTCTGATCTGAGTCAGACCATGTAAATATTGTTTTTCCAATTAAAATACGTCTGAATGTGCATAGACGCAGTTTTAATTAAATGTTTTTTGTGTCATGACGTAATTCGTAGGGACCTTGGTGGAAAATGTCGAGAAAATGATTGTCAATAAGAAAAAGAGAAGTTTATAGAAAAAAGAAAAATATTGATTAGTATAACTCCACCATGGGGACCACAATCCGGTGATCTCTGTGCCGGTCGCAAGTCCGGAAAAAGGAGGAGCGTTAGACGGAAGGAGTGCAGATGCCGCCGTCTGTCAAAAAGAAAAGACGAAAGAAACCAACCATGAACGACGACGATAATCGAAAACCATACCGGCTCGGACGTCGCCCGGGTGAACAAGGTCCGCGTCCTCTGTCGAGTAACCAGGACAGAATCGAAAAATTGGCTACTGGAAAGACAGGAACAAAGACAGGAACAACAACACGACAGATAGTTACAAATAAAACAGCAGCAGCAGTAACATCAAATGTCAAAATTGGTCAACAACAGTGGAAGATAACGAAAGACACACTTACAGTGGGTACCTGGAACGTTCAAACGTTATGGGCAACAGGAAAGCTAGAATTGCTAAGAAATGAAATGAAACGTTTCAGATTTGATGTCATCGGGATTTCTGAAGTACGCTGGACAGGAAAAGGAGAAACACCAAGTGGTGATTTCATCTGGTCAGGAGAAGATACT
>CAJNYU010000014.1:0-11854 GCA_905331475.1 Rotaria socialis
AACCGCGTTTAACCGCGTTTTTTCTAGGACACCGCGGTGCATCATGGGGGAACCGCGATAACAATAAAATCCCGCGGCTGACCGCGATTTTTTCGAGATTTGTTTTCCGTGGGTAATTGTTGAATGAAGTGTTCTTTCTAACTTGACAGAAACGCTCTGACAAGTGCTCTGTACATGATTACCACCATTTTTAATTCGAAAAGCATAACGTAAATTTTTGATATTAAAAAAACTTCGGAGCTTAGACTTGATGAATTTAGAGGAAAATCGCACATTAATCTCTAAGCTCTATTACACAGAAAGAACAAAAAGATACGCAGCTAAATACAAAGACCGAATTATTGGATATATTCTCGTTTGCAAAAATATTTTTCATCTAATCGTTTTAATTTTCGAAAAATCTGGTATGAGCGTGATTATGACTAAAATTTACGTTTATCAGAGATGGAATCGGATGGCTTTGAGGTCTTTTGCGCTGAGTTACAAAACAAAACACGAGTCCAACCAATCATTGATAGATATATTGGCACCCAAGTTTATCTCAACATATGATAGAAAGAAAATAAAGACAACGCAGTGAAAAAGCGGAACATATAGGTTTCTGACTTTTCTTAATCGGTAAAAACTAGGAATGATGCTAACATTCCGTTAGAATAAGGATAAAACAAGAACACCACGAGATCGCTGCCAAATTTCCTTCATTTTTTTTGAAAAAAATTATTTAATATAATATAACAAGTTTGCTTTAAAGTACAATAGATAAGACACCTAAAATAACAGAAAAGTCTCTGAAAAGCAACCTTTTTCTGTTAAAAGCAGAAGAGGTGGCAACACTAGCTTTATAGTTGAGTTTCAAACTGAAAAATCTAATCTGACTTTTTATAAGATCTTCCAAGACTTTTTCGACAACTGCATTCGTTCAGATCATACCATAATTTTGTGCAGAAGGTTTACAGTTATTTTTTCTTGAGATATGATAAGGTTCTTTAGAAAAGATCATTAGGACAGTTTTGAATCATTGACGTTACAGAAATATTTCGACAGACCGCTATTAAACCAATACGTGCGTCTCTATGCCACTAAAAGCGAACAGCAGATGTCACCCATATAAAGATACTTCTGATGTCGATATCGATAGGACGCATACGTTACCGACACTTGTTTCAACACTACAGAGTGTCAAACTTGAAACTTGAATTCAATTGAAAATTGAAAATTGAAATTTTCAACTTTCAACAGATAGCTACATATGTGTGATTCACGATTCTTCAGAATGCTATTGGTTTAAAACTTGAAAGTTGAGCATTTCAATTTTCAATTGAATTCAAGTTTCAAGTTTCACATATATGTCAATCCTAATAAAAGTAATTATATCTCGGCAGATCCAAAATTTCGATACCATCAAAGTGATGCTTGAGAGAACACTCATATTTATGCAAGAATTGTGAGCTCCAAGAGAATTCCGTAAACAAAAGAAATAAGACAGAAAAAGTTTTCAACTAAGAAAAAAACGTTGTTGTCTGTATTCTTTAGTTCTAGTTCATGAATATAAAGATATGGTGATATGGCTAATTTTTCAACATCATCGACTCAGACTTTACATATTCAAAAAATCAACAGATTAGCGAAAGAGGCCCTTTTTTCTAGAAAAGCTGAAGCCGTGCGAGAATCAATAATAATGTTTTAACAGAGACTTTGACCGAGACCTGAAATTTCTTTTTATCGGGATTCAGTGTTGAAGTCATGGGCCTCAGCAACTCTAGAAACTTTCGAGCCTTCTCCTAGCAAATTTTTTTAAGCATAGGTTTTCTGTGCCAAGGGGGTTTGACCCCTAGCGACATTTTTAAAGTGCGTATTTAGTTAGCTGATGACTCAGCTCCCCTAGCCCAAAGCCCTGGCTCCACCACTGGCTTTATTACTTGTTATTATCAAAAGCATTGAAAGAAGCGATGACATGATTACCACTGGTTTTTCTTTTAACTTCAACTCATAATGATAGTGACAACAACATTCATATCCACTCTTTGTAAATATTATTTGGCTATCAAGTTCATTTCAAGAAAAATGAATTTTTTTATAATCCTAAGGAGAAGGAAAATGTTTGTATTATTTCAGCAATCTGTTTGTGAAAATAGAATTGAATATTGAATAATTTGATATCAAAATACTCAGCGCAACAAAATCTAGAAGTTCTTAAAACTTCAAAGAATACTCATAGGGGAATTTTATTGACTGATCATATTTTATGGATGAATTTATGAAAAACTAAATGAAAAATCGTGATAGAAAATAATTTTGGAGCTCGCTCGCTCATCCAAAACTTGAATTTGAAGAGACGTTTGATCAGTACTGTTTGTTCTAGAGCAAATTTCAGTCTATAGAGCTAGTATTAACATCGTTCCTTTTAATGTCCAATTTATGATTGATCTTTTTTTGAAATATTCTTCCTCTCTAAAACAGTACATAGTCATTCAGAAAACTATTTTAAAACCTTGAATTCTTAGGGAATCTAATGCAGCTTTTCACGAGAAATTTGAATCTAACGAGTGTCACATAAATAATTACCCTCTGAGTATTTTCGAATTTTCTTCTCTGTTATCCCCTTCATTGAAGCACCTTTTTTTCATCAAAATATATAGCGCTTGGAATTCTATATAAATCGTATGTGACCAGGCCTAAAAATGGCTTTAGATACATTTGAACAAAGTCGAAAACAAAAGGCATGCGAACACGCGGAAAATGTACATATTAAAATGGTATTATGAATATTACACTTGGTTGTTTTGTCTTTGTGGAGTCTCAGAACCATGAAAATGCTAGTGAACCGCGTAGATCTCGATATGCACGGCAACTGCTTTTTCTAACGAGGTAACCGAAATTATGCTCAGAAAAAAGTTATAAGATCCAGAAAATAGATAGTACCACTTTCTTTCAGAGAAGATGACATCTTCAGTGTGTGTGCTGTAAATATTTTCTGAGCATAATTTCGATTACCTCGTTAGAAAAAACAGTTGTCGTGCATATCGAGATCTACGCGGTTCACTAGCATTTTCATGGTTCTGAGACTCCACAAAGACAAAACAAGCTACTACTATAGAAACATCAACAAAACAACCAAGTGTAATATTCATAATACCATTTTAATATGTACATTTTCCGCGTGTTCGCATGCCTTTTGTTTTCGACTTTGTTCAAATGTATCTAAAGCCATTTTTAGGCCTGGTCACATACGATTTATATAGAATTCCAAGCGCTGTATATTTTGATGAAAAAAAGGTGCTTCAATGAAGAGGATAACAGAGAAGAAAATTCGAAAATACTAAGAGGGTAATTATGTATGCAGATACCTGTTATAATAGGTTTTATGATTGAAACGAAAAAAAGGGTCTAAATATAAAAAGTTATTATTATTACTATCAGCCAAAAATTTTTACGAATCCTGATAGTTTCCATGAATTTGAGTGCTGTCATAGGATTGGTCTAGAGACGTTCGATGGATAAATCCTTGAATTAAAAGCAACTTCTTCTATAAATAAAATAACGTTGTACGAACTTTTTTTCTGACTCGTTGATTTTCATTTGTTTTACGCGTTATTATTGTATAAGATTCATCGCATCTAAGACACAATTTGTCCTACTCAAGCGAGTATTGTGATTTTCATTTATTGTGAATGTGTAAGAAGATTTGAATGTGAATATGAGTAAAAAGGAAATCTAACTACTAACACACATTCTTTATCGAAATCTAGTTTCATAATTAATTTGATATTCTGTCACTCACATCTAAATTCATAACAATTTCTCGTTAAAATATTCAATATACAGATTCACTTTAAGATAATTAATGAGAACAACAATTTCGAGGATATAAATGTGAAATGCGGCAAAGTTATTGTACATTCATTGTTCTAAACCGGAATCTACACCTGTACCGTTTTAAATGTAAGTCTTATATTTGTACCAAACAAATGATTTCATTATTAACCTGTAAGATTCATTTTGTTTTGAAGAATTGCATTTATTGACATCAGATTCAAGTACCAAATTGGAATATTTGAAAAGAATAAATAAGTGTAGGATTTTCTGGACAGACATCGTTGGTTTCTTAATCATAAATAGTTTTCTAAATGATTAAGACGCTATAATGTATCAGCATTTAAAAACGATTTTCTAACAATAAACAAAATATTTTCTTTAAAAATATCGATATTAATATGAAAAAAGTAATAGTACTCGAAGATCATTAAACTATTTTCTTTTTTAATCAACTTATTTGAATCAGACGAGAAAAATTTGGTAAAAAGTTTTTTATCTTAAGAATACGAACACATTTGGAGACAAGTTGCTATTGAATTAAAATTATAATCAACCTCAACTTTATTCTTCTCTATATCGCAATAATTTGAAGAAAAGCAAAAACAATTTCGTAAATCTCATTTTAATTTTTGATTTTTCCTAAATAAAAGAGAAGTTAATATTTATAATTCTTTCGTATTTCGATTAATACCGATTACATCAACATGTGTTCTTACTTTTTTTCGATCAAATATCACATATGGTTCGATTCGCCTCTCCAATAATTATATTGAAGGAGACGAGATGCAACAACAAAAGAATTCTCATTTGTCATTAGTTAAGTGATTCGAGTAGTTTCACATATTTTTTGTCGTACTCTTCGGTAAAAAATAAAGAGAGATGAATATATTTCTAAAGATCTTTTCTAAAAATGTATTGTCAAATGAAAATATCTAATTCTAATTAATAATTTAGGAAGAATTTGTTTTTTTATTCGTTCAATTTAAAATTAATTTTAACGATGTTGACAAAAGAGCAAGAGAAACTATTTATTCTTTTTATTTAATCAACATAAAAATTTCTCACATTATTGATTAATTGTTTGGTGGCCAAACAAATGGTAATGACGCTCGATTAAAAAACTCCACAACTCTATTAATGCGAATTCGATTCTCATAATCATTAACTAATTGAACATATTCAAAGCCACTATTGATAAATAATGAACTATTATTTTCATTTTGAATTTGTCCATAAACATAAGGAACCATAACATGATATAACGAAGATGAATTTGTATGGCCACTAATTGTCATTCTTATTTGACCATCTTGACGAAATAATGCTGGTTTTGTTAGTTGATTGATTTTACAAAAATCTAGCAATTGATTATATTGTAAACCTTCAGGAAATTTTGGATGATACCACACAGCATCATTTGTAAATACATTTAACCATTGTGAACAAGGCATCGTCCATAATGAAAACAAGTGTTCAATGTTGTCAACAACCGATTCATTTATTGTTCCAATAGTAACATTTATTGAAAATACAAATATAACAATTAATAGCAGAGATGAATTCAATCGAAACATATCTAAATATAATTATAGAATTAAATCAATACTATTCAATCATAAAAATATATCAAAATATTTTATTGATTATCAAATATTCTTCTTTATAAATGTTTATTTTTATGTGAATATTATCATCTGTCATTTTATCTAACAATCAAATATAGTCGACTTGAATCGTAAATCTGACATCGTTAGAACAAAAATAAAATGATATTCGACAAGATTTGTTTCAATTTTGGTTCTTTTTTTTATCTTTAAAACTAATCGAAATTTTTCTATGAGAACATAATGACATGATTATCACACAATGTTTACTTTTGTTTTTAAATCATTTGGTTGTTCTAGTATTCAATTAAATAATCGAAAAAAAATTAAAAATGATGAAAGAAAAAGAACTTGTATATTTCGAACTATTTTTTATGTTTGCTAATCTATTTTATTAATCTAAAGTCAATGCAATTTCTTGAGATACAATTAACCAACGTTAGATTAAGAGAAATCAGTGAAAATATATTTTAAAAAAGTTTAACTTGAATCCAATTAATTACAAAATAAAATGAAAATTGCTATTTCGACTTTGAATTAACGATAAACAAACAAAAAGAAAACTTTTTATCTAATTTTATTTTTATTAAAACGAATTTCGAAATTATATCAAAACTAGTAAGTACGATCGTTTTATGTTTTCGATTGAAAATGAATTGTTAAGTTCTGCATTTTATAAGAAGAAAATAATAAAACAATAAATAATTTATTTAGGTCGTTGAAGTAGAATATTGTTTTCTTATTTTCATATGATAAACTGAATTTTTTCAACAGCGAGAAGAAATTATAATTTTGAAGAACTTGACTTACTTGGTAGATAAAAGTTTGGCACGTCTGAAAAGAAAAATAATAATTCTCCTCTAAGCCTTCGTATAAAAATTAACGAAGTATACAATGACTGTGTTGACATTTATATTAATAAAGTACTTTACAAACTGAATATCAATTATATTTATTCAAATTAATTGGTTTTTATCAATATTTTATGCCGATTGTGAATCTGGAATCATGTTCTTGACTTAAGTAAGTATAGAATAGATAATAATCTGATTATGGATTTCATGCTCCATCAACCATTTTGACGGAGAATAAATTGTTTTGCTGGAGTTTAAGAGTTTTTTTAGCAATATATCAAAAGATGTAGAATTTAAATAGTTTTCAAAACTTATATATTAGTTGATTTGCGATGGTATGAAC
Source organism: Rotaria socialis (assembly GCA_905331475.1). NCBI lineage: Eukaryota > Metazoa > Rotifera > Eurotatoria > Philodinida > Philodinidae > Rotaria > Rotaria socialis. Next base: position 6,618 of record CAJNYU010000014.1, read on the forward strand.
TCAACATGGATAAATTCAAAATACTAGAAAATCTTCATTTTAAAGAGTTTGAACCGTAGACAAATAGCTGCAAATGCTCTAGTGAATTTTAAATATTGTTCGATTACTTTCATTCATTTTGAAATGAACTACAAAAATCAAATATGTTGTATCAATAGCAGGACTGGTGAATTTCCTGGTATCTTCAGTTTTCTCCCCTTGAATCTTAGTAACCACGTTGAAACATTTCAATGACTCCAGAGAAAAACAGCAATATGAAATAGAAGGATTCAGCTATTTGATTGATGTAACAATGAATTGAAGGTTTTGCTTTTATTGATACATCTCAACTAAGTTTATGACTTTAATAGACGAATTCTATGCCAAACATTTGCTTGTTTTAATTAGATCAAAAGAAAGAACTCTGAATATTTGTGGAATTTTTTCAATCCACGAACCAACGATCGACGAGGTATTATATTCACTAGAGCAAGATTTTGTATTATTATTTGAGAAAATTTCTCATATTTCATAGTTATTTTACTCCGATCAACTATCATAGTAACTAGCTACTATTTGCTCAAGTTCAACATTTGAGGGTGTGAGTGTGGGTGGGTGCGAAGAGATGACCCACACCGGACACACCACATCCACACCCTAACCCGACCCGCCCGTGTAACCTGAAGAAATCTGACATTTAAAACTTAATTTATTTTATATAATAATTCTATGGTTGGCAAAAAATAATCTTGGTATCACTGAAAACAAATCGTACCATACTGATCCAAAAAAGGTCTATTGGACTACAAGAAGGTTTCGAATTTGTTGCAATTCTCGAAATCCTTTTAGGTTCCGTAGAGAGAACTAGAAAATACCTGAGAAAGAATCCTATGCCAATTACAAAATGTTCTGAAGCACTCGAAGTTTTCACGAAACCCTCAAAAAGGTTTCGCAAAATCTTCGGTGCCACAGAATATTTGTAATTATCCTATGATTCTTTCTGTTATGATCTGTGCATGCACACACAGATCATTAGCATCATCTACCTCGACAACGCTATCTTTCTTTCTCCTATTGTCCTCTACACATTATGTATTCTTTATCTCATTGGAGATAATTGAATACGAGTATATCTGTCCCTGTTATTGGTTTCAGCTCTTGTTTATTATTATTGTTAAAGTGTATGTTATCGAACCTGTGAATAAAGAAGTGAAAGTACACCTTAACACTTTCTCAAGTATTTTCTAGTTCTCTCTACGAAACTACAAGGATTTTGAGAATTGCAACGAATTCAAAACTTTTTTATTCTAATAGAACCCTTTTTAGTTTGGCATCGTACCATTTCTTTTCAGTGATTGGTTGCGTTGTATTTAAAAATATTTGCATGTTGACCACTAGATGCAGAAACTGTTGAAAATGAACGAACGACATTCGATGATAATGTATCATCAAGCGATTCATCCGGTGATACATCGTTTAATTCAATCATCGTTAACGAAAAAAAGCATCACCCGCCCGAACCCGTGTAATCTTACATCCGCCCCGCCCGCTCGTCACCACGTGGCCCCGTGGACCGCACACCTCTGATCTACACTATTTCTATTTCATTGCTAACGCTATGGGTACACATAATTCATGCGGAATTGCCACCGTACTTTGTCGCCACCTATCAGGTGAAACTGGATTTAAAAAATAAATAAAAGTGTATTTTGAAAGAGTATAGATCCTAAATAATTTCTATCATAAAATTTTTTTCTGATGCAAACATTTTTTTAGTAGTGCATTTTAACATTGATTGGCGTTTCTAGCTATGCTTTTTTTCACCAAATCACGTACTAATAATACTAATTGACCAGTTGTTTTTTTTCCTTTTTAGAAATAATGCTTCGACTAAATTGAAGGTGAATGTGGCATCTAATAATTTAAATACTCAAACTCATCTTGAGAAAGAACATCAAGCTCGATTAGAATCAATTAGTATAAATATAAAGGAGATTAGTACAGCGATTGGTGAAATAAGAGAGCAACTAGATCATTTCAACAAGAGATTTATTATTCTCGAGCAACAACAAAATAAAACGGCACATACAACACCACTGGCAAGTGCAACAAACTCTACCTCAATAGAGACAATAGAAAACAACAATACAATTTTTCCAGTAGAGATAACAAGGAAAGAAGAAACTCAACGCTCCACCTGCTTCTTGTGCGCTTTCTTCGGTAGAAAATGCACACTATACTTTGACGATTTATATCGTTTTGATACGAAAACAATCAACACGGAAATCGGCGCTGATCCAATACGACTACAATGTCCATGCAAACATCTCATTCGTTATCATGAGCGTAATCCAAGTAATTCTTTGAAAAATAAATTTATGATTAAAAATATATTTTCATTTAGATTCATTAGAAACAGAACTTCCTGCATTTGCAAATCCACCACTTCGCCAGCGTCTCTATGAAGATTGGGTTCCTCCACTTTTTCAAGGCTGGATAAATTGTAAGTGAATATGTCTAAAGAAAAAAAAGATAGCATTTTTCTGACTGCACTGCTTTTAAATATCAATCAATAAATATAATACTTCATTTTTTTGATTTACTTCATAGTTTTCCTATGTTTCTACACTCTAAAAAAATCGGTTGCTTATACCGAACCCCAAAAAAGGTTCCGGAGATTTTGAAAAGCTTCCACAGGTGTCCAAAGTCTCAAAAAAAGGATAAAAAAAATCTACGAAACCTTTTTCTGTTGTACGGAACTTAAAAAAGGTTTCGCAGCAAAAGGTTCTTATTCTGGGCACACCATAAGAACCTTTAAAGGTTTCGTAGATTTTTTTTGAGACTTTGGACACCTGTGGAAGCTTTTCAAAATCTCCGGAACCTTTTTTGGGGTTCGGTATAAGCAACCGATTTTTTTAGAGTGTAAGATATATTTATTTTTCTGTATTGTTTTTATCTAAATCATCATAAATGTTAAAAACTTGCATAAAAATTATTTTTAATCACTTTTTTTTATGACTGATTTTTTTTCTAAGGCCATAAGATAAAAATCTAGTCTATTGCATTTTTTATTGGAGCGAAAAATTAATTTCTAAATGAACTTTAAAACCACATTCTCCAGTCTCATTAGTATTTTTGTACAATAATTCGCTGAATACTATCTTTGATAATTTGTATAAAATGTTTATTTCATCATAATTAAGTGTAATGTGATAGAAATGGACTTCTATCAATTTATGAATAGTAGTCCACCGAATAAAAAGAAAAAATATTCATATTTTTACTTTTGCACATATCTCTGACCATACATTTTTATGAATCATATCAAACATAATAAACAGGTATTTGCTTGAAAAACTAATTAGAAGATTCGTTTGATTCTGAGTGGAGCAGAATTTTTGAATTTTTCTTGTTTTTCTTCATAGAGAAAGAACCATTCAATTTTAGTAGGATATCATATTTATTATTTTATTTCTATTCTTATTTAGCATGTTTATTAATCAGATGTGTTTTTTAAAGCTTTGACTATTTTTTCTGAAATATATTATATTTATTGTAATTAGAATATTTTGATCACCCTGAAGGAAAGGAAAAAAAATGAAAGAGCTTCAAAAAGATACTTCTTTTCATTGTTTTTATTTTCTTTTACGTTCGAAATTATTCTTGATTGAAGACAAACAAATCATCTATCTTAGAATTATATTTCATTTTTCTATGTTTCATAAGTTTATTATATTAAAATTCTGAATTTGTTTCTATAGTATAGCCTTCATAAGAATAAGTAGACATAAAAAACGTTTTTTAATCTCTAAATGAAGACATTCTAATGTGAAATGGTTATAGATTATTCATATGCATGCTATTATTCAACAGTTTTAGTTTTTCTCGTGTAGAAGATTCCTAAAGATCCATACTAGTTCTCATTCAATGAGATATTTCTATTGGATTATTATTATCTCAATACTCTGCAAGTATTATCCCATTTATATCTCTGTTAGATATCATCTGGTAATGCTCATTAATAATTATCAATCAATGTATAATTCGAACGACTCTGTATCTGATAGGCTGGGAATAAAGGATTATATAGTTATTTTTGAAAAAGTTGCTTTTTAGGCGGAGAAAATATTTTTTACCTTTTAAAATAGCAGTAGAGAATCATTTTTTTCTTTCAAAGTAACTGATTTGATTTCTTAACTACCTATTAGAATGTTTCTACAAATCAACTATTGACTAAGAAATTTTCCCCGTTGCAATAAACTAGATAGAAACAATATTACTTTTTCTATATGCCACAAAAATGAACTTAGTGATGTTCTCTTTTAGATGTTTCAGCTTATAAAAAGAAATGCAATGAACTTGAACAAGCAGATGACTTAACTAAAGAAGATTAATCATGATCAATATGTACATAATGAATATTCCGTATGTATTTTTTCCGCTTATTGTTTTGCTGTTCTTCTTTTCTTTGTGTACATTGTCTCAAGAAATATTATAGTTGATCGTTTTCGACGATAACTTGGATTCATTTTTCAATTGTCGTTTTTTATTAATTAATATGCATTTGTGAAGATCTTAATAAACAATGATATGCACATCATTTCGATGCTAATATCCTTGTGTGACACTCGCTTGAATCATTTTTTGTTGTTAAATTCATGTTAAAAGTTGCTATTTTACAAGAATACACATTGAAATTGTAATTATTTGTTTTCTATTGCATTAATGAAAATTTTATAATTCGACTTTATTTTATTTTACTTTTGACAAAGAATTCACCATAGGATTGCTACAATCACATATTTAACCAGCTGTAACAGGTAGTGGCGGCGCCAAGAGTGGGCTCAGTCCACCCGAAAGGAAGTTGAACCCACCCTGAAACAAGGTTTAGTAGCAGCGTCAGAGACGGTCTCGAGTGATCTGAGCCCACCCTCAAGGAAATTTCTGGCGACAATACTAGTAATAAACCAATACTTACATATTATAATTTGATTAAAGTTTTATTTTCTCATTGATTTTGCTCTTTGTATCTGGAAATGAAACTTTTCGATCGAAATGAGATAAGGAGCGGCATTTATATGATAAGAAATAGAATATTTGGTTAAAACGAATATCCATTTAGAATCTATGATGACAGTTTTCGATAATTTCTATGGATGTTGAAAAATCTGTAAAATAACAACTTGTTTCTGTGTTATACTGGATTTTGACAATGATGATGATGATAATGATCAAAGTGAATCATTGAATTTGTTTTT